>JAPYZU010000619.1:0-29071 GCA_030523005.1 Tryphoninae sp. B BG-2022a
ATATATATATATATATATATATATATATATATATATATAGACATACATCCATACGCGCATGTACACATGTTGATATACCGGGAGTCTCAAAAAGTTTCGGATCGCCTGGTATCTGCGGCTAGTTCGTGATGCCACGAAGCCACGTGCAAAGTCCGAATGATCGATCCGCCATAGTTTTCGTACGAGAGACGATTTAACTGTCCCCTCAACTTAAAACGTCTGATATTTGAGAACTATCGCGAATTAATCGTTCTAACTTCGCAGGTGGATTCGTGGCACTACAATCTACACGCAGGTACCAGAGAATCCAAAACTTTTGGGACACCCGGTATATATCACTGTAGCACGACACGTTCGGACGTCATCGTACGAACATCTAGTATGTTTATTTCCGTTAATCAAGAGTGCCGGAGTAAATTCATTCGCTCGGAAAAGCAGCTGCTGAATCGTCAGGAAGCGAAGCGTTAAATAAAATTACGGAATAGACGTGACAAAGAACGATCGAGGTGCTGCGCGAACCAAGATGAGTCTCGCGAAGAAAGCCATCGGAGGCTCGATACACAGGATAAGGGAATTCGAGTTGGAGAAGGTAAGCGTCGTTTTAATTTTCTCAATTGTTGTCCATCTTTCAAATCTTATTTCGATTTTTCCAAATTGCATTTATTGCTATTTTTTAAAATTCAGTTTCGAATTTTCACACGTCGTTTAATTTATTAATACTTTAGATTTAATTTTACAAACAAAACTGAGCTGTTCTAGTACTTGACGAAAATTTTTTAAATATTAGTTCCAGTTTTTTTATTTTTATTTTCTATAAAAGTTGGGAATTTACAATCATCCACATGAAATAAAATCTCACAGTTGTTGATAAACTTGTTGTCAAGGCCACGATCGAATGGATCATACCGTTACTGGTCGATTGTTCCCTGGTAATAACGCATTTCTTGGCTTATGTTTTCGGAATTCCCGCGTGCGACTCGTAAAATTCGTGGTTGTTGGCGAGGTCACGGAAAACACAATACCGAATGAATTTTCGGTACACAAAAAATAAAGCGGACGTGACAACCTCGCGCCGAGACATTCACAGAAATATGAGGGTTTTCGTCTCAAAAGAAAAAGACAATAACAATTATTAAAACAGAAGTAAAAAATTAATTTTTTTTTCGATTAAAAAAAAATATGTTTTCAAAGTAATATTTTAATTTCGGCAAATTAAAAAAAAAAAATATTTGATAAATTATTGAAATGGCCGATTCAACATGGAACGCCCCATATGCTTGTATATCGTAATATACGTTCTATATGCGTACATGTTTATCATTACAAGCTATATATACTCGATACCAACAGAGAAGCGATTCGGATATCTCCAGGCATCGGGAGACTCTCGGATCCAGAAATAGTTAGCCACTTGCAACATATACACTTGCAATGCGAGCTACGGTCTCTCCCTTTTCCTGGCATTAAACCAACAAAAGCCAAATTTTGTAATACTGATGACCGCGGTCGAAATTTCACTTTATACGCACGAATGAGGAAATGTGACGCTATAGCTATAGATCGCCATTTTAATTTTTTTTAATAAGAAATTATTCATCAAGATTTAATTTCCCGGATTCTTTGATTTGACCGAATTTTATTGGAATTCGCGTAAAAACAAAAAATATTTTGATTCGCAAGTGTGTGAAATTAATAAAAAAACTTTTCGTTTAAGATGTTTTTTGACCGTCAAGATTTGTTTATTCTTATAATGATTCGTAGAAAAGACTTGATTTACACCGGTTCGAATTTTGTGTACATTATAGAATCGCGAATGGACATAAACAGTTGATCAATCGAGCCTTCTATTTTTGTCAGGTTTCTCGGGATTCTACGAATATAGGGTATGGTACACACAATAATAGACATAATTAGATTGGGAGCACAAACATATATGTATAATTTCCCTAAAAACATTTTTTTTTATTTTCCATTTTTCTCAATAAATTAAATAGACAAATAATTATTTGTTTAATAAAACATTAGTCTTATAAATCATGGAAAAAGAAAATAGAATGGGAATTCCCCGATGTCCATTTCGTTTAAATTACCAAAATTGAGTTGCAACTAATCTTCGTTGCTAACTTTACGATGTTCACTTCTAACGCCATCTATACGTCATATTGGACAAACAGCTGGCGGCCGCAATTTTTCTAACACATCTCGCCCCTCCACTTTCCAACCGTTCTATCCCACTCTGTTTCCTACCTCATTGGTTTTCGGCTGGCGCTGGACAGAGCCTGTCCAGCGCCCGACCAGATCGTTGCGAATTCTATTCCCGTAAATAACTCGCGCCTTTATGGAGGTGGCACATAGCAGAGATGCATGACAGGAAAGATCTCGCTTTCTTGTTCCCATTCGCAAGCAGTATCGCACGAATTAAACCAGAGGGAGAGAGAGAGAGAGAGAAAGACATAAGGCAAAAGTCTCATGTTGGACGATTCCGGCCTCCTCGTCATTAAAAATAGAATTCGTCGTGTTAGATCGCAGGGAAACGAGCGTTTGCGAGAAACTCGCGAGACGCGCTAAGAGACATGTGAAAGAGGAGTTCATAATATTATCGTGATCGTCATGTTTTAAAAGTATACACAGTTCGTTATTTAGTGCCAAAGACAACAGCGAGTAAAAAATCCGGAGTAATGGACTGTGATCGAGAGCCCGTTCCTCTTTTCGCTCTCCAGGTGAATCTCACCGATGAGTTCGACATACTGCAAATCGTAGGAGAGGGTTGGTTCGGCAAGATTTTACTCACCGAGCATCGTAGCACGCAGACGGAAATGGTATTGAAAGCGTTGCCGAAAGCATACACCGGTATCACAGATTTTTATCGTGAATTTCACTACGGGCTTCATCTATCAGCGCATCGTAATATCATAACGACCTACGACGTTGCCTTTGAGACTGCTGGATTTTACATCTTCAGTCAGGAATACGCGCCTCTGGGTGAGCAATATTTTTTGTTTTTGTTTTCATCACTTTATTTATTATAACGCTTCAATTGTCAAGTAGAAGGAGAAATAATGATCTCGGGGTTAGTGATTAATAATCAAAGATAGTTATGAGCACTTATGATTAATCAAAGAAGCTAAGATGCTTATGGACACTCAGACACTTACGTGTGCGTACGAACATTCGGAGATCCTCGAGAAGCCCTGCGACACTTCTAAACGACCACAAGTATATTCAATACTGAGGCAGTGACATGGAATCTTGGATATTTTGAGCCACTTACACACTCGACATAAGTCACAAACTGTCATGGACACCACGTACGGAGGATCTTGGATACTCGGAGATATGTTTATTTATAACACTAAAAGACATTCATGGATATACATGCTTGTGAATATTGAGAAGCTTGGAGCATAGTTATGGACATTCGGAGACATTTGCGGGCTTTTACGATACTTACATAGAATACGTAATTATTTACGACACTTCTAGATATTCAGAGACAGATAAAGGTGCCCATAGGCATTGTTCCACTTACTCCCACCATCTGCAGCAATGTATTCACTAAAGGGATTGCGCAGGCGCAATTTGGTAGAGCGCTGGTCCGGATCCGGCCAGGAAAGTTGAATCGTGAGAAATCGCTTTATCCAGAGCAGTTGATGTACCGGAAATGATATCGTACGTTTATTTATAACACTAAAAGACACTCATGGACATACATGCTTGTGAATATTGTGACGCTTGGAGTTATGGACATTCGGAGATATTTGCGGACTTTCAGGACACTTACATAGAATACGTAATTATTTACGATACTTGTAGATATTGAGAGACAGCTAAAGGTGTCCATAGGCATTGTTCCACTTACCCCCACCATCTGCAGCAATGTATTCGGTAAAGGGGTGCGCAGGCGCAATTCGGTAGAGCGCTGGTCCGGATCCGGCCAGGAAAGTTGAATCGTGAAAAATCGCTTTATCCAGAGCACTTGATGTACCGGAAATTATATCGTAGTTACATTGTTTGCATTTAATGTTAAGTAGGAATATTTACGTCACATTTTATACCTTTTTCGAAGGACTGAAAAATAATATCAGCTGTCGTTTCTGGGTCGAGATTTAAGTAATGATTCATTCTATATGCGAGTGAACTATTTTAACGGTGCTTAACAGGTGATCTTACGTCGAACGTAACCGAGACGGGACTCGGTGAGTTGCACGCCAAGAGAGTGGCAAGACAACTCGCAGCGGCGGTTCATCACATTCACAGTCGAGAGTTGGTTCATCGTGACATTAAGCTCGACAATATTCTGGTATTCAGGAGCGATTTCTCCCGTATAAAATTATGCGACTTCGGCGAGACCAGACGTACCAATACAATTGTACGAAGGCACAACGAGTGGCTGCCATATTCACCACCGGAAGTACTGCAGATTGACACTGACGAGACATACAAGTAAATAAAATTTCAATATCAGCGAAGATACAGGACTTTACGTTGATTTGACTTCGTATTTATAAATATATATTTTTTTTCTCAGAGCTTTAACTTCTCATGACGTATGGCAATTTGGAATCGTCCTCTTTGTATGTCTCACGGGATGTATACCCTGGCAAAAGGCGGCAATGGACGATCGACGATACACACGATATCTAAACTGGCACACGGCGACGTTAAACATTGCCAAAAAACCGAAATTGTTTCAGCTAATAAGCTCACGAGCACAAAGGTCCGCTACGCAATATTCATTTTACTCCTTTTTTTCTAACGAATAAATAAAAATCACGATAACAATAAACGTAAAAAGTTTGAAAGAAAATTTTGGAAATTTTTCAGGATGTTTAAGAGGCTTTTGGAGCCGAAACTAGAGAAGCGACCGGTGAGCGTTCTTGAGGTCAACAAGTACCTAGAAGATAGGTGGCTCGCTAAATTGGGAGCTGAGAAAGCCTTAAACGGTGAGATTATTTTTCATTTCGTTGCAACATCAGGCAATTGATGTAAGTATTCCTGGTAACAATTCTGTCAACCTCTGTGATAAATCATCAATCTTCAAGGCGGAGCGGACGAAAGAGACGAGCTGTCGCCATCGATGTACAGTTTTCACAGTTCATTGGAGGAGAAGAATCAATTGTTGTATACTCTGACACAATATGGCATTGAAACAACGGTTGATCGTACCCGAAAGAAGGATCGTATACGAGAATGGATCCAGTCGAGCGCAATAGCCGAGGAGAATGAGGAAGAATCGGATCTCGAGGAATTGGACAAAACGAACGGCATTTCGGACGTTGACGAGGATACTGGTATGAAGGGTCGCCATTTTCCAGAGAGGCGACCAAGTTCCCGAGCCTTGGAAACTACAAGGACCAAAACAGGACCCATAACTACGGAAACCTCTTCGACGAAATCTGGCACGACCGACAATTTGCAACGTAATAAAAACGGCACGAGTGGCAAGGTAAGACGAGCATATACGATAATTAATTCGAACCATCGTGCGGCAAGAACTATGAGACACATGGAAACACGAAATCCATTTGCTCCTCAAGTAGCTCACGAGCGTCACACTGTAGCTCGTTTTGGTAGTTTTCCGAATGGTGATCCGAGCCAGGCAATTGGAAACGATCGATCATCGATCACTGCCGAGAATGCCTTGAAGCTCGCCGAGTTGGAAAAGGAACAGATTCTCATAAGATCCGCGCCAAATATAAACGATCCGATTGGATCCGCTTCGGCTCATCAACCAATTGCAATTCCCTCTACGATCGTCGAACGCAACGATTCGGCGAGAAGTTCCAGTTCGCCAATCAGAAAAATCGCCGTTAACAACGGTATTGGTTATGAAAATGGTCGGGCAGTCGTCGACCAATTAGAAGTTACGAAGGATAGGCCACTGGCCAATCCGGATTCGACCAATCAGAACCTTTCACCGCGAGAGATCGAGCTGATTGGCTACGGGGAACGACAGGCAGTGCCGGGGAGTCCCCAAGTTCCAAGCAGAAGACACCGTGCTCATACTGCACCATTTCCAGTTCCCAGCCAGCAACAACAACCTAATAATTATCAGGCCGATGTTCTACCGCATCGCAATCTTCCAGCAACCACCTTGCCGGCTACCACCCGGACGGCTTCCGAACCAATAATAACCCATGCTCAAGTTTTGACAAACAACAATAATATTAATAATAATAATATCACTAATGATAATAATAATAGTACCAACAATAATAGTAATCCATTGACCATGACTGTTGCTTCGCATCTCGTGATGCAGAGTTTCAATGCTCTACAAGCGATGAATACGGTGCCAGTTTCGACAACTACGAGTGATACGCAAACGTTGAAGAGGGAAGGAAGCGCGGGAAGCGTGACTTACGGAAAAGACGCTTACGAACATTACGGCGTTGCGCAACGAGCCGTTGGCATTGCTAGGCACGACCTGACCAGGCAGGGATCTACCGGAAGTGGCAGTAGATCTGTCAGCAACTAGGATTTTTCTGAAATTCTTCTATAGCAAAATGGATGACTTGAAACTACTACAGTCGGCATCTTGGCATGCAACACTAGCGCCTCTACGATCCACGAATATTCCATTCGTTGATCCAATTTTGCAAATGGAAAGTGCCTCGAGGTTCATGGGGACCAGGGCAATATGTGGAAATCGGTGATTTTTTTTAATGAGCGATAATGTGAGTGATAATAAATCAACGATATAGGCGTTGAAATTGTGGATATTATTGGCAGCAGGAATACAGTATGTAAAAGCGAGTACGCGAGCTTTAAAATATTTGTGACAAATATAAATAATTGTAATATTGGTATTTTTTTAGTTTTCATGCGCGACACTCTCGAAAGAGCCGTTTTAATATAATGGAGTTAGAGCTAATCATAGAAATTCTTTCAGGAAAATGTCCAAATTTAAACGCCGCGCTCTAAAATATTTGTGACAAATATAAATAATTGTAATATTGGTATTTCTTTAGTTTTCATGCGCGACACTCTCGAAAAAGCCATTTTAATATGGTGGAGTTAGAGCTAATCATAGAAATTCTTTCACGAAGATGTCCAAATTTAAACACCGCGCCAAAAACAATTAAAAAAAATTTTAACGTTAACAATAAGCAACTAAGTTCATAGCGCTCTAAAATATTTGTGACAAATATAAATAATTGTAATATTAGTATTTTTTAGTTTTCATGCGCTACACTCTCGAAAAAGCCGTTTTAATATGATGGAGGTAGAGCTAATCATAGAAATTCTTTCACAAAGCTGTCCAAATTTAAACAGCGCACCAAAAACAATTATAAGAAAAAAAGTTTTAAACTTTACCAATAAGCGGCTAAGTTCATGGCGCTTCAAACAATCACATTTTATGGTCAACCATAGAAAAATCCCAAGAAAAATGCGGTTTTTTTTTAATAAACGAACCGGCGGCGCCATCTGTTGGCATCTAAAGGTAGTACGTATATAGGCATTTTACACGCTCAGTCGGTAAAGTAGATTGCGCGCTAGCTCTCGCACGATACAACGACGTTCGTCTCGTATCAGCGTGCAATCTGGTTCCACATCGAAAAATTTTAATACCACTCGCGTTTCTGCTTTCGTGTCTGTCCGTGGTATGCGAAACGGAGCTGATTTTGCATTACCTCTCGCGACACCTTAGCACACGTTTTTAAGGTACTTCACGGTCGTTCGAGACAAGAATCGAAAAGTTTATTTTTTTTCGAATTATTAAATCATGGCTCCAGCAGCTGCACCGGCTACCAAGGAAAAGGTCGAGACACCCTCGCGAGGAATAAATGCCGTTTTGTTAGGTCCGCCTGGTAGCGGCAAAGGAACCCAGGTACTGTGTTGGACTCAATGGACTTTAATTACCTTTCGATATTTCAGCCTCGTATCTTGTCGACCTCGAATGTTATCCGATACGTCGAGAGTCCATCTATTTTCGTTTATTCTGTAATCAAAGCCACCACGAGCTTGCTTTTCATCCTTAATTTAGTTGTGTATATATATATATATATATATATATATATATATATATATGCATATTTGTTTAATTGATTTTGTTAATAATATCTTTTATGTTTTTTTTGTTCAGGCGCCGCTTTTCAAAGATCGCTATTGTGTCTGCCACTTGTCCACTGGCGATATGCTCCGAGCCGAGGTTGCCTCGGGATCGGATCTCGGCACCAAACTCCAGACTATCATGAACGAGGGCAAATTGGTCAGCGACGATCTTGTCGTTAGCATGATCAATAAAAATTTGGACAAGCCGGAATGCAAACGCGGCTTCCTCTTAGATGGATTTCCTAGAAGCGTACCTCAAGCAGAGAAAGTAACTGTCTTCTATTTATAATAAGATTTAGTATTGGCAGATTATGATTTGCATTTTCTTCATTTATGTTATAAAAATATTAACTTTGTTATTTTAGGTTTCTTCTTTAATTTGGTGAAATATTTTTAAGTTATTTGAGTTTCTAAAAATCATCTTTTTATTGTTTCTGTCTGTGTGTTAACAGTTGGACGAAATGTTGGCGAAGAGAAAAACGAAACTCGATGCTGTAATTGAGTTTGGCATTGATGATAATTTGCTAGTAAAGAGAATAACGGGACGTTTGATACATCCACCAAGCGGGCGTTCTTATCATGAAGAATTTGCGCCACCCAAAGTAACAATGAAGGACGATGTAAGTAGAGTATTTATTTTCTTATTTCTGTGAAAAAATTAATTACCAAATGCACAAGCTAGGTGTCCCTTTGAAAAATTCTTATGTGCCGATTGTTAAATTTGTTTGTCTTTCCGTGTAAAATTAATAATAACTAATAATTAATTTAATTACTCGTCCAGTGGACCGGCGAGCCTTTGGTCAAGAGATCCGACGACAATGCTGAGGCATTGAAGAAACGTCTCACCACGTACCACACTCAGACTCAACCGTTGGTCGACTATTATGCTCTTCAAGGAATACACAATTATGTGAATGCTGCAAAATCGAGCGAGCAAGTCTACAAAGACATCGACAGCATTTTTCTCCGCTCTATCAATCAAGACGAGAAGAAGAGTTTAGGTGACTTTTTCAGTAGATTCTTCTAATTCCCTCGTACAAAGAGAGAAACAACAATACGTAAATATGAATCTACATCACAGAACTTCCTGTTCACAACAAGTGAACGTTAATTGCACCGCTCGTCCCAAACAACAATTGTACAATATACTAACGAATTGAACGGATTAATGGCAGTGTAATCGAAATTTTCGAACAACAAGCAATAGGACGTTCCTAACTTCTAATATGGCAATCGCCAATCTGCACATTCGATTAATCGATGTAGATTTGGCAAAGTTAAGAAAACGCAAAATTTAGTTTCACAAGGTTTATCTGGCCAATTAACACGACTACTGCCAACTAACAAACACTGAAAGAAATACCGATATACATACACATGTGTATATATATACATATGAATCCCTGGTCGCGCACATCGTAATGTTTTTGTAGTTTATAGTATTGCAATTTGCGTTAACCCTATCGTCGCGAAGTCTTGGATAACCAGTAGTTCGTATCGATAGTAAGAAAAGATGCACGTCAGGAATATTCGACGCGAATAGGGAACAAAAAATGTTGGGAAGGAATTGTAGAGCCTGGACTAAGAAAATCTAGCCGAAAGACACTCATCATGACTCCTTACGCCTAATTGTAAATACGACACTATTTTAGATAAAAGTGGAAAAAGGATTTAAAACATTTGAAAAAATATATTCTATTTTACCGTTATGGCTACTTCGCCACTTCCTGTATTTACCAGATCGATGGAAAGTAAGGTCACGGGGCGGAGAGACGATCATGTACATAGCGGATAAAATAAAGTTGAATCATATAATACGAAAATTGACCATGTATTTCTATTCCTTTGGCATTATCTGTAATTAATTTAGAGCATAATGAAAATTATGGTTCAAATTTCGTTTGCAACTGTCGATCAAAAAGTTAACATTTTTAGGTTAATAATATATTTTCGTTCAGGCGGAGTTTCTAGCACATGGCTTTCAAATTATAATGATATGTAGACACGTAATCGTGGGTAAAATTGCTTGGCACTAATTACAATAATGTAGTATCCCGAAATAATTAGATTCAAAAACCGGCCGCCCGAAATTTTGGGGTTATGTTGTTTCTTAGCAACAGTACAGTTATGACATCGACTGTGTAATACACTGTGGCGTCAGTGTCAACAAACACGATGATACTTTGATTAAAGTTGACTTCGTAATGTACGATTCGAGCCTTAACTTGCATTAACGATGTGTTTAAAATTCCGTGTTTACTTAACGAAATTTTAAAACCAACATGTTTATTCCCCGAGTTGACAAAATCGAAGTTATAATAAAATTAGTGGCCATTAGCATCAATTTTGGAGGTTAAGCGTTACTCTGCCTTAAAAATTGTTTATCAACAATCGTTACAGATTATGTAACAAAATTTGACACTACGATTGAAAAAAAAGGAAATAATTCAACAATGTTTGTTTACCTGAGCAAGAAAATTGCCATACCGAACAATTTTCGCCTTAATTGCATAGCATGGAATCAAAAGCAAGGTTTCATAGCGGTAGGTGGTGAAGATGGTTTGCTAAAAGTTCTTCGAGTCGAGTCGAATGGTTCGTCGGCGAGTACAAGCGGTAAAAATCGTGGATTGGCAGCCACGAGTAATCTAAGCATGAATCAGACGCTCGAAGGCCACAATGGTCACGTACAAGTAGTCACATGGAACGAGGAGCATCAAAAATTAACTTCGAGCGACCAAAATGGTGTAATAGTTGTCTGGATGTTGTACAAGGGTTCCTGGTACGAGGAGATGATAAATAATCGGAATAAATCTGTGGTCAAGGGCATGGCATGGAGTCAGGATGGTCAGAAAATCTGTATAGTCTACGAAGATGGGGCAGTGATCGTTGGTTCTGTCGATGGTAACAGAATCTGGGGCAAAGAGCTGAAAAATACTTCGCTAGCTGCAGTTCAATGGTCACCAGATGGCAAGTTACTACTCTTCGGACTAAAGAATGGTGCCCTTCAACTTTACGACAATCAAGGAGTCTTTCTCATGAATCTCAATGTCGACTCGTCGGGCCAGTCGCGCACCATAGCTGCGATGCACTGGTACGATGGTAAAAATGGCTATGTTGCTCACGATTGTCCTACTTTGGCAATCTGTTACGAATGTGGTCGAATTCAACTCATGCGAGACACGACAGACGACAATCCTCTTCTCCTGGACACCGGAATAACAGCCGTTTGGTGTCGTTGGAACACTTATGGCTCGTTGCTGGCTATCACTGGAACTGTACCAATCGCCATGCACAATGGCGAGACAAAAGATTCTAATGTTTTACAACTTTACACGCCTTTTGGCGAACACGTGCGAACTCTGAAGGTTCCAGGACGCGAGGTGACGGGTTGTTCCTGGGAAGGAGGATCTCTGAGAGTCGCGCTTTCCGTTGACTCGCACATTTACTTTGCTAACATACGTCCGGACTACAAGTGGACGTATTTCGCAAATACAGTCGTTTTCACAAATCAGAGAATCAGTCGTGATGGGATTTGCGTGACGTTCTGGAACACGAGCAATAATACTTGCTGCGCCAAGAATGTGATCACGCTGATATCAATAACTTCACAGGGAGAGCATTGCGTTCTAGCAGTTAAAAACGAACCTTCTCAGGAAGGCGAGCGTTATGCTCTCTTGGTTTGCAACACAATAGCAACGCCAATAGACACCAAACACTTGGATCTCGAGCCTATCTGGCTCACGATGACTAGTAACACTGTTGTCGCAGCATCTAAGACACACTTCTTCATCTGGAATTTCCGAACTCCTCGTAACGCTGCCCTGAATGCTGGTGGCAGAACTCGTAAGGATCGAATTTATCACGTCGACGATACACCAACGGGTGTTAACGAGGTAATTCAAGACCTGGACAGAGATCGAAGCTTTGAAGCACCCATGAGCAACAAAGCAACGACTGATCCAATTTGCTGCGTCGCAGCTACTGAGAAGATTCTCCTTGTGGGGCGAGAGTCAGGGATGATCCAGCGCTATTCGCTGCCACAAGTTACATTAACGAATCGATATACCACATCCTCGAAACCCAACAAAATTGCTATCAATTCTGATTCTTCCAGAGCTTCGATTATGGACAGTATTGGTGTCCTGACAATGCTGGAGCTCGACCCGCCCAAAAACGGGGAAACAGAGGAGCGCGAGGATGTAACGAAGTTTGAGAGAAAGGATGTTTGGGCGATGTGCTGGGCCGACGACAATCCTTCTTTACTCGCTATAATGGAGAAGACAAGGATGTACGTGATAAGAGGATTGGATCCGGAAGAGCCCATAAGTTGTTCCGGCTATATTTGTTCTTTTCGAGATCTGGAAATTCGCTGTGTTCTTCTCGATGACCTCGTTCAACGCCCGGATGACGTTCGCCCTGATCTTCTCGTTGACCTCGAGGTCAAGTCGCTACGTGACACAAAAGAATTACTTGCTAAAGTTGGCTTGAAGGAAGCCCATAATTTCATCCAGGACAATCCTCATCCTCGTCTCTGGCGTTTGTTGGCTGAATCAGCGCTGAAGGAGAGAGATTTGGAAATGGCTGAGAACGCTATGGTACGCTGCGCAGATTATCTTGGGATTCAATTCATCAAACGCCTTCACACTGTTCACAACGATCAGTTGAAGAAAGCAGAGGTAGCAGCTTTCCTTGGGAATTACGACGAAGCTGAGAAACTCTATCTCGATCTCGATCGTCGAGATCTCGCTATAACTCTGCGACAAAAGTTAGGCGATTACTTTCGTGTTCTTCAGTTGATGAAAATGGGCATCGGTGGCTCGGACAAGCAAATGGAACATGCTTACAACAAAATTGGAGATTATTTTGCGGAGAGACAAAATTGGGAAGGCGCAAGGGAGTATTATGAGAGAGGAAGAAATTTGGAGAAACTCATACAATGTTATTACAGGTTGGAGGATTATGACCAATTGGCCAACGCGGTGGATCTCTTACCAGACAAGAGTCCAATTTTGAAGACCCTGGCAAGGATGTTAGCCTCGGTGGGAATGTGTCCTCGGGCTGTAGCAGCTTATGTCAAGTATGGTGACGTTAAACTCGCAGTCGACACGTGCGTTCGCCTAAATCATTGGGACCAAGCGGTCGAGCTGGCCAAAACCTACAAAATGGCACAGATTGGTGAACTTCTCAACAAATACGCCAATCATCTGTTGACGAACGGTAAACGTTTGCAAGCAGTTGAATTGTACAAGAAAGCCAATTGTTGTTTAGAAGCGTCGAAGCTTCTTGTGAGTTTGGCTCGAGAGCAGGCGAGTTCCCGTGCGAGTCCTCTTCGCATCAAGAAATTGTACGTTCTCGCTGCTCTGTTGATCGAGGAACACATCAACGGTACACCGGCAATAAAAGGTAGACATAGCAATATCGTCATGGGCCTCGCCGAGAGCAACGAGGACGCTCGTCTCATCGAGAACGCCTGGCGAGGTGCAGAGGCCTATCATTTTCTTCTTCTCGCCCATCGTCAGATCTACGACGGCGACTCGGACGCCGCAATGAAGACGTCTTTGAGACTTCGTGACTACGAGGATATCCTTGATCTCGAGGATGTTTATTGTCTCTTGGCATTGTCGAGTTGCGGCAATCGCGCTTTTTCTACCTGCTCCAAGGCTTTTATCAAGCTTGAATCGTTGGAGAAAATTGGCGAGGCGAAACGCAACGAATACGAGGAATTAGCGTTGGATATTTTCATGAAACATCCACCGAAGGATTCGAGAAACGCCAAGGTCGAGTGCGTTGGATGCGAGACTCTCGTCCCAGACTGGTGTGTTGCCTGTCCTAATTGTTCGACCAGATTTCCAGCTTGCATCGTCTCTGGCAAACCTCTTACGGATTTGAGCGTCGCTTGGATTTGCACAGTTTGTCGACATCATGCAGCTACGGAACGAGACGTTGTTAACATCAACACTTGCCCGCTTTGTCACACAACCATTACTTATATGTGAAACTTAGTTTAACAATTTAGTGGAAATCAGTACGATCCGTCCGATTAGAAGTAAGAAAAGGAGAATAATAGTTAGAAATTTATGTGAAAGAGAGCTTAGCGTCTACTCATTTTTTGCAGTATTAGTTGGATGATAGAAACCATGAAATTGTGTTATAAATGTTAACGAGTAGAAATTTATTTTTAATGATGGTATTTGCAATATTTCACGACAAATTCACGAACAGTAAGATAAGAAATCAACGAGCGTTATCTCGATGTAAGTCTTGTACTCGAGTGAGAATTATTTCTTTTTTTTTTGTTGCTATTGCATCGACTGGGTCACTCGCCCTAATGAACTTTAATATTATATTCGTATCTCGAGATATCCGCGCATGATTCATTTCTTATTTTCACTACGAGTGTTTTATCTTGAGAGGGAGAGAAAAAAGAAGTCGTATATCTTGGGCATTTTTTTATCTGACGTCCAAGGAAACTAACTGGGTCGTAAAATATTTTTAATTGCTCGTGCTACTGCAACCCGGCGATATTAGGATTTTTTTATCAGAAATTTATTTTTACGCGTTGGTATTACCCTCCTCGTTCTACTAACGTTATTATGCAACTCGGTAGTTACGTGATGTGAATGTTATTTGTAAGAAGTTTACGAGCTTAAGAAAATAAGTGTTTGGTAAATTGATTTCGGGGTGAGTTAATGACTGTTTATACACGAGCACGATTCATTAAAATTGTATTTTTTTCGTTTAATCGTTGAGGAAATTAATTCTGTATGTTTAAAGCGGTTGATTAGATTTAGTATTTGTTTGAAGTTAGAATATTGAAATAGAAGAACATCGACTTAGTTCGCATTTATCGTTCCTAAAAAACAATTTTGAATATTTTTCGTAACAATTGTGAGGAGTATAAAATGTAACAATAAATAAAAATACAAAGTTTCTTTTTTGAAATTTATTGTAAAACGTATGGTTGAAATATTATTTCCAATTTTACATATAAGATTTCCAGAATTCTAGTTTTTTTTTTATAAATTGTTAGATCGGTTACTCTATTTACAAGTTTCTTAATTATCTAATTGTAAAAACTTGAACTAAACTAGATTTGAAATTGATGCTGCTGCGAGCGATATGAACGCCACCACGTTGCAGCGGCGGATGTAAGAAACTGTGTCGCCGCGGGCAACGAGAGTGCTCCCGCGCGCCAGCGGACGACATAGGAAACACGTTTGAATATCGACGCAATGCCATTGGAGGATAAACTTACGGTGAAGTAGCAATAACGACGAGACGGACAACTTTACCGTTACGATCGATTCAAAGCTATAGTTTCATTCAAAGAAGAAAACTCCCAGATTTAATTTCCTTGTAATAACGTTAATTAATAACCGAGTAAGAAATACGAAATACTGGACATGAAACACAAAATTCAATCAGACTCGACGCACTAAAACGCAACCTCACCTACTCGTCATTATGATTTACCGAGCAACGTTCCTCAGACGTATTTGTCAACATCCCGTTCCCTGAATCGAACAAAGAGAAAATTCTCATTTTATTACCATCGTCGATAAGTGAATAATGATAATTTAATATTATTTTTCTTCTTCTTAGAATATTCGCATCGTCACGTAAGATTGTAAAAGTAAAACGCAACCTGACCCCCTCGTCGTTATGAATTTCCAAGCAACGTTCCTCGGACGTATCCGTCAACATCCCGTTCCCTGAATTGAACAAAGAGAAAATACTCATTTTATTGTCATCTTCGATAACTGTATAATGATAATTTAATATTATTTTTCTTGTGCTTAGAATATTCGCATCGTCACGTAAGATTGTAAAAGCAAATCGCAACCTGACCCCCTCGTCGTTATGATTTTCCAAGCAACGTTCCTCGGACGTATCTGTCAACATCCCATTCCCTGAATCGAGCAAAGAGAAAATTATCGTTTTATTATCATTTTCGATAAGTGTATAATAATAACTTAATATTATTTTTGTTCTGCTTAGAATATTCGCATCATCACGTAAGATTGTAATAGTAAAACGCAACCCCACCTCCTCGGCGTTATGATTTTCCGAGCAATGTTCCTCAGACGTATCTGTCAATATCCTATTCCCTGAATCGAACAAAGAGAAAATAATCGCTTTATTTTCATCTTCAATAACTGTATAATGATAATTTAATATTATTTTTCTTCTGCTTAGAATATTCGCATCGTCACGTAAGATTGTAAAACTAAAATGCAACCTCACCTTCTCGTCGTTATGATTTTCCGAGCAACGTTTCTCAGACGTACCTGTCAACATCCCATTCCCTGAATCGAACAAAGAGAAAATAATCGTTTTATTATCATCTTCGATAAGTGTATAATGATAATGTAATATTATTTTTCTTCTGCTTAGAATATTCGCATCGTCACGTAAGATTGTAAAAGTAAAACGCAACCTGACCCCCTCGTCGTTATGATTTTCCAAGCAACGTTCCTCAGAAGTATCTGTCAACATCCCGTTCCCTGAATCGAACAAAGAAAAAATACTCATTTTATTATCATCTTCGATAACTGTATAATTATAATGTAATTTTAATTTTCTTCTCCTTAGAATATTCGCATCGTCACGTAAGATTGTAAAACTGTATCAATGTCCAGATCAGTTACGAGAAAGACCGTACACAACCCGAAATTTTCGCCATCATCTAAAACTCATACCTCAAACATTTCTACAAAATCTTGTTTAATTCCCCATACAGATGAAAACACGTCGTACCTTGTCTAAATTTTTATTTCTAACCTTCTTGGACCATTGTAAGTACAAAAGTCACGTAAGCAAATAATCTCTCTGTACAAAAAAGTAAAAAATCGTGTATCAGCGTCTTTTGTGCTTTTCTTATCACGTGACTTCATCACTTTCGTGACGCTAAGTTCCCCAATTAGATAATTTACGTCCATTGTTTTTTTCGTCGTTAGGAGAACCGGAGGGGTATGCTGCGTGTCAAGTGAAAAGCCTTCGATGAGTCACGTGGTACAGTCGTGAGGCGTCGTGGCAAAATACAATGGATGAGTCTCGATATATACATACATACATCCACAATACGAGGTACAAAACTCTACCTAATAAAGGGATTACCACAGTGCCGCGGGTAGCACACGCAGAGGACAAAAGACCGAAGAAAACTTTCGAGCACGGTCCACCCCCGAGTTCGACGAGAAAAAAAGAAACCTGGCAAGGGTGGGGGTAGCTGGCGGAACGAGAGCGCGCGAGCTCGGTTCCTAACTTCACCGTGGTCGCTACCCCAGAACGCGAGCGGGGTAACGCGCATGCGTCAGAATCCACCGGCAGACATCTGCTCCGTGCGGCGAGCTGCTCAGTGCGTCTCGAACAACCGTGGGAGGAGGGTTCGTCGGGTCGGGTCTCAATTCTGCTCTTTCTCTTCCCGTAGAGAGATCGCTTCCGTTTTTTTTCCTTTCGTTTTTAATTTATCCAAGCAATTGGAATAAGTATAAAAAAAAAAAATTATGAAATTCGATCGACGATAATATAACGTTATAAGGTTGCCTTAGTGAAAATAAAAATTTCCTGGAATGTTTTAAGTGCGAGTAACACACGAAATCCAAGTTTTTAAAATAGTTTTGATTTTTTTATTATCTCTATCGTTCGTGAAAATTTTTTTTTTTTTATTATAGAAATAAATAAATAAAGTAATTGTGTCGTATAGTGAAGTTAAATTTTTTTTTTATTCTTGCTATTGTATTAACGTGTAAATCTGAAATCATGAGTGGGTTCTCATTGTTGTGCGTGATTTTGACGCTATGTGCTGCCGGCTCCACCGTACAAGCGAGGCTCAAGTGCGACGCTGTCAAACCTTACTTCGAGGCACAGGGCTTTCCGGCTTCGGACATACCCAAGGATCCAATATCATGTGAGTCAAAGTTGACAAAAAAATTGTGTTTTTTTTTTTCGATTTTTGAAATTTACGAATATTTTGAAAAAATAATAAAAATAATATATTTGTATATATTTTGTAATAATAATAAAAATAATATGTTTTGATGTATTTTGAAACAATAATAAAATAATAATTTAAAAAAAACGAAAATTTGAAAAAATATCTCCGGTGTCGTGAGTTAATATAAACAAACGGCACGCGTAAGTTTGAAAAAAGGAAATTTTCGATGGAAAATTATGAAAATAAAAAAAATCGAAATTCAAAAAAATAAAAATTTTTTTGAAAAAATTAACGAGGGAAACGGATTAACGATAACGTTAATTAACGGTAACGAATTAACGATAACGAGGGAATTTATTAAATAATTGGGAAAAATGGCAAATAATTGACAAGTAAATAAATTTTGTCGAATTTTGATTTTGGTTCAAAAGTTTTTTTCTTTTTTCAAATTCACAAAAATAGTTGCGCTTATATGAAATATTGTGGAAAACAGTTGAGCAAGTTCGAAAAATTGAAATTCTCACTGAAAAATTAGGAAAACCAAAAATTAAAAAAATTTGTCAAAAATTGTGAAGAATATAAAAAATGTTCATATGTTAAAAATAAATCTCACTAAAAAAATGGAAAACAAATATTATCAACCAAAAAAACAAAGAAATTTTTCAAATTTTTTTTTTTATAAAAGAAAACAAATTTTGTTCATTTTTTTTTCTTCAAAAAAATCGATTCTTCGATTTTCCACGAGTGGGCAAACTTTTGGAATAATTTTTCCTCCGAACACGCGAAATTGCAACTTGGAAAATAAGTTCTTGGGTCGAAGATGAAAAAGTCGTTCGAAAACTTTCGTCGCCGTCGGACCGGTACGACGCGTTCGTTACGTGAGCCAGAGAGGGAGGGAGCCTTCGGTCTCTCAACGGGTGTCCTCCGCGAGCTTATTGCTCTCCGGTCGTTCCTATAAGCTTATACATAATGCATCGTGAAAAAAGACGTTGCGATCGCTGTTTCGCATGGCGTTTGAACATTATATACCGGGTGTCCTTAAAAATACGGATCAAAATGATGCGAGCGTATCGAAAAGGTCATTTCTAAACATTTAAGTCCTATGAATGTCGGTCCGATTTTGAACGGTTCAAAAGTTACGACGAATTTTCAATTTTTTTAGGGCAATTTTTCGTAATGGAAGAACAAAAAAATTCGTAAAAAAATTTTCCAAAGGTTATTGGGGCAAAATTGTTGGTCAGTAATTATTTGAGGGATGTATCTGTGATCTAGCAACACTTTCGTAAAACTATAAAGCTTGTGTTGAATATAAAAAGCGTTTTAACACAAACTTTTTAATTAGCGTAGAAAGTTATACGATTTTTCCAACGTTTCTTACGGGCAAACATGTGGTACAACAACTTAAACACGTAGTACGAAAAATTGTCTATTTTCTGTAAATTTGAATCATACACGAATTATTTAATTATTATCAACAACAACAAAAAAGTCAAACAATTTTTTATACGCAAAAATTGAATTTCGAAATTTTGCAATACTGAATTTTTTTATCGAATAACAATTCATTTTCGGTCTTCTAGCAGTTATTCTACTACCGGCGAGGTCAGAGAATCAAACTAAAACGAAAAATTAATTTTTAAATCGAGTAAAATTTAATTTTTCATATAACGAATTATTTTTTGTTTCAGTCATAACTTTTGAATCATGAAGAATCAAAGGGTTGTTTCATAGGACCAAAATGTTTGGGAATCGTCTCCTCTATCGTCCTGTATAATATTGATCCTTACTTTCAAGGACACCCTGTATATGTCAATATAAGCGTCATTTCTTGGCTTATAGCTATATACAAATAGGTATATCTATATGTAAATAAGAATGGACAAGCGTCCCGGCGATGTTTAGACGTATATATAGATATCAAGACGTTTCGCACGAGCGTGACGCTGAAATCGCGATTTCAGGGTTAACGTAGGAGGGATGAGAAGGAAGGAGAGGTAGAGAGAGGGGGGGGGGGAGTCGGTATAGTATATCGTACAGTGTCATAAAAGCGAGAGAGCCTTAGTACCAGGAAACGTAGCTTCTGGGCTTGTAGAGCGAGTCGATGAGACCTTGGTCATTTATCGCATACCAAAATCTCGTGGGAAACACGACTCTTCGAATGTCGAGGGTAATTGATTCATCATCCGCAAATAAAAATGAAGCAAAAAACAAAAAAAATAGAAATATTTATTTATTTTTCTCGTTTTTCTTTTTTTTTTGTTCGTAGACGTGCGATAAGAGAATAATCGTGTTTGAGTCATTAAGGAATTGGAGAAGTATGTTGGGTTTTTAGAGTGTTTCTTTTTATGGCTTTGGGAAAATAAGTTATATGATTTTATTGAGAAATGAATAATTTAATTCTTTTTGTTTTTGGTTTTTGTAAAGATTGTTTGGGACGAAGGTTAAGTTGTACTTCGAGCGTTTTTTTGTAGTTTGCCATTGGATTTTTGGGATTTGGGAATGGATTTTTAGCAAATTTGAATATTCGTGGGTATAGCCATTAGGTGACCGTAGTTAGTTTGGGAATGTTTCTATCAGGTGACTGTAGTTACTTCGTGAATCTTTCGACTAGGTGACCGTAGTTACTTCGTGAATCTTTCGACTAGGGGACCGTAGTTACTTCGTGAATCTTTGGACCAGGTGACCGTAGTTACGTCGTGAATCTTTCGACTAGGTGATCGTAGTTACTTCGTGACTCTTTCGACTAGGTGACCGTAGTTATTTCGTGAATCTTTCGTCGAGGTGACCGTAGTTACTTCGTGACTCTTTCGACTAGGTGACCGTAGTTACTTCGTGACTCTTTCGACCAGATGGCCGTAGTTACTTCGTGAATCTTTCGACTAGGTGACCGTAGTTATTTCGTGAATCTTTCGACGAGGTGACCGTAGTTACTTCGTAACTCTTTCGACTAGGTGACCGTAGTTATTTCGTGAATCTTTCGACGAGGTGACCGTAGTTACTTCGTGACTCTTTCGACTAGGTGACCGTAGTTACTCCGTGACTCTTTCGACTAGGTGACCGTAGTTATTTCGTGACTCTTTCGACTAGGTGACCGTAGTTACTTCGTGAATCTTTCGACTAGGTGACCGTAGTTATTTCGTGAATCTTTCGACTAGGTGACCGTAGTTATTTCGTGACTCTTTCGACTAGGTGACCGTAGTTATTTCGTGAATCTTTCGACCAGATGGCCGTAGATACTTCGTGAATCTTTCGACTAGATGATCGTAGTTACTTCGTGACTCTTTCGTCTAGGTGATCGTAGTTACTGCGTGAATCTTTCGTCTACGTGACCGTAGTTACTTCGTGACTCTTTCGACTAGGTGACCGCAGTTACTTCGTGAATCTTTCGACTAGGTGACCGTAGTTACTTCGTGAATCTTTCGTCTAGGTGACCGTAGTTACTTCGTGAATCTTCTCACTAGGTGACCGTAGTTACTTCGCGTATCCTTCGACTAGACGACTAGGCGACTAGGTGTCTAGGTACTAGGTAGTTACTTCGTGAATCTTTCGATCAGGTGACCGTAGTTACTCCATGACTCTTTCGACTAGGTGATTGTAGTTACTTCGTGAATCTTTCAAACAGGTGACCGTAGTTACTTCGTGAATCATTCGACGATGTGACCGTAGTTACTTTGTGAATCTTTCAAACAGGTGACCGTAGTTACTTCGTGAATCTTTCCACCAAGTGACAGTACTTACTCCATGACTCTTTCAACCAAACGACCGTAGTTAATCCATGAATCTTTCCACTCGGTGACCGTAATTACTTCATTATTTTTTTTGCCTCTTCGTGCCCGTAGCAAACAGCTTAAAATCTCTTCTCGTACAACACTGGCAACCGTGGCTCCGAGATCTTTTTACCAAGAGAAAATAGCAAGAGAAAAAGATATATGCGTATATAACCAACCAAAGTTTCACACATCTATATATACATATATCCACCCATAAGACCCATGCGTATAAACCAAGAGAACGTCGTTTCGCGGTCGCAAAAATAAACGAATTCCGCTTCCACATGCTCCCCCTCCCCTCCCCCTTCCCTCTCGCTCTCTCTCACTTCAAGTCATTCGTTCCTAGTCATTTATGGAGTTTTATTTTTCTTACGCGTGCGCCTGCCAGCCAAATGCTGCTGCCGGTTAGACGCGACTGGGATTGATACGCCGAAGATGCCCTTTTACCCCTCCACACTCATCCTTCGCGTGACTTTTAGCCGGCGCCGAACATAAACTCTTTTATTGCTCGTTCCTTCTATAAAAAAAAAAGAAAAAAAGAAACTCGACAGTAATAATAACCCAAGAAAAAAAAACGAAAAAATAAAATACAAAAAATGTTTCCAAACTCAAGATTCGTTTTTATTTAGATCAATTGTTTCTTTTTTCTTTTCTTTTTGCTTGAACGACAAACTGGATTGGAAAATATCTTCGTGTGCTTTCAGACATACACACACACATCTTCAACATTCTCGATTGATAAATAAATCGCGGTTATGGTCGAGCTGATTCAGCTGAGCAAAAAAAAAATCGCGAAACGCGATATCGATCGTTTCAACGCTCTTTGTTTGTCTTATCGATCTTTTGACCCCAGAATGTATTTTACTCGCTCGACGAGCTATTTTGAGGTCGTGTACTCGGTAAGAATCTCACGTCGTTTCGAAACGATTGTCTGTTTTACGATTTTTAAAAAATCGAAAAATTAAAAATATTTTTTTTATGTCTTTGATTCAAAAAATAAAAAAATACAACATTTTTTTTTTATGTTTATGTTATGTTTTTGATTCAAAAAATGAAAAAACTAAAAATATTTTTTTTATGTTTTTGATTTTTGGCTTGTTGGGAATGAATCAATTTTTGGAAAATTTGATTTTTTTTCCGGCTTGTGCGATTTTGAGACAAAATGAAGAAAAATTAATAATAAATGTTTAAATTAAAAAATTGACGTTTTTTTGGGAATTGTTTTATTTCTTTGAGATAAAAAAGAAAAATGTAAAGTAGTTTTGAATAAAAAAGATTGTAGAATGTTGAATTTTGATATTTTTTTTTTGATTTTGATAATCAAAAGTAAAGAGAATTTTCAAATTGTTTTTTTTTAGGAGAAAATGAAGATTGATGGAAGAGTCGTTATTCTTTTCTTATCGCTCAATTTTCATCTTTTTTACTTTCGAAATTGTAAAATTTGAAACAAAATTGCACAAAATTGAACAAATCGAACAGAAAAAGTAGAATATCCATAAAATGTTGTACTTTTTGGATAGTTTGAACAAATCTCCGGAATTTTTGAAATTTTTAAATAAAAAAAAAATTCCAAAATTTGGTCAAAAACACAAAAGTTTGAAAAATGTAGGAAACTATAAAAATTGATTTTTGAAATTTACTGAAAATATCGAGCTTTGAACTGAGTTCGAATTGCACGAATAATTTATTCGATCTTTCGATTTTTTTTATTAGAAATAATAATTTTAAGAAAAGTGAAAAACGTCGTTTTTTGAATTTATATCGAACATATATAACAAATTTTTTGTACTTTTTGCATACTTTGGATACATTTCCAGAATTTTTGAAGTTTTTAAATTAAAAAAAAAATCCAAAATTTGGCCAAGAATCCAAAATTTTTGAAAAATGTAGGAAAATATAAAAATTGATTTTTGAAATTTACTGGAAATATCGAGCTTTAAACTGAGTTCGAATTGCACGAATGATTTATTCGATTTTTCGAATTTTTTTTTTGGTTAAAAATAATAATCAACAAAATTTGAATTGGAATTTATATCGATTTGATGAATTATTTTATCGAGGAGATATAGCATATTTTTTGTACTTTTGGTGTACGTAACCGTGTATACATATGTATTTATTCCAACTAATTGAATTCACGTCGTGTCGAGTTAGTTGTACGTGAGGAATATCGGCACGTGACAAATATAATTGCCCGGTTAATATTTGCTGGTCGACGATTATCCTAGCTTACCCCCATGACGCGCACGCGCATTACATACAAAAACATGTATGGGGCGTTTCATGACGATTGACCGAAAAATTGGAATTAAAATTCTTTTATCATTTATAATTTCTCTCTTTGCACAAAAATATTCTTCGGAAACAAATTTCTGAAATTGTCAAAATTTTGAAACGAAAACAAAATTTTTCAAAATTTTATACAAAACTTCGAGTTATAATTCATATATCACTCATAATCCCAAAAACAAAATTTTTAAAAAAATGTAGCGAATTAGAAAAATTAATTTTTCAAATATATTCGAAATATCGAGCTATGCCAAGCTGAGTTCGAATTGCACGAATGATTTATTCGATTTATTTTTTTTATTCAAAATAAAAATAAAAAAAATGTAAAAAATCATCGAAGATTCGTTTTTGAAACTTGTACTTTCGTATAAAAAACTGTGAACCAAATTCTGAGTGATGTTAAATTTTTTTGATCCAATTGAGACGGAACGCCCCATACATACTCGTGTACCATACACGTATATATGATATTCCGGTCGAGGGGACTCGGTACGAATTAGTCTCGCGCTTTCGTTTTTACCCTCAACCCAAATCCAACCGTATATTATCCGGCCAAAGCTCAAAATTCCGTAATGAATGTACATGTAAATTCACGCATAATAATCCATGGTATACAGGGAAGAAAAGAAATTTTAAAAAATAACAAAAAAAACAAAGACAAAACAGAAAATTGCAGAACGACGCAAATTCTCATTCCAAGTCGTGCTCAAAGAGTTTTGCGCGTCTCATATTAATCATTCCTCGTGTATTTTTTGCTGACGATTTTTTATTTATTTAATCAATTAACCTTCGTTTTAAACAATTTCATAGAACGAATGAAATCCATCGTGCGTGATAAAATATTCACTGGTAATATATTTTATTCGATAATAATGCAATTTGTATTTCTGTATTAATATAATAATAATAATAATACTCGAAAAATAAAATATATATTTAGTTTAGAAAAATAAAATATATATTTTTTTATATTTATTAATATAATAATAATAATAATAATAATAATAATAATAATAATCGAAAAATAAAATATATATTTAGCGGCCAAGAAGAGAATCTAATAATAATAACCATACATAAGAATACAAACATTAATTCAAGAAAGAATAAAAATTGATCGACAAAGTTCTCGAAAAATTCTTTTTTTTTTAATCGTGTCGTTAAAAATTCTTCGATCACGATTATTGTAAAAAAAAAACAAATAAACATTCTCATTGTCCCAAATACGAATAATGTTTTAACAATTTTCTTCACTGCAACAAAGTATTGAAGATTTTCGACGAAATCGAATCAACTTTTTTTTTTCTTCTATTAATAGCACAATGATAATAAAAATAATAATATTTCATCGGAATTCCGTATTAAAATAATAATCAAATTTGCACGTCGCAACATGCAACCCGATAAACTCGTTTATTTTGTTTCCGCGCAATCAATTGACGATTATTTCTTTATCGGTGCAGAGAGCGTCGAGTGAAATCGGTTCTGACAGAGCCGGGAATGATGGGTGGAGAGGGGAGGGGCGGGGGGGGGTTGCGCTCGTATCAATATCGATGAAATTCATCAAAACCGATTGGGAATTATAAATATATCGACTCTGTCGGTCGACACGTATCGAACGTTTGAGGCGCATCGCGTGTAAATATACAATTTCTCTCCACCTCGGTCCGCGGGAGTCACCGCAGCGCGGCGCTGTTGTCGCACCGTTCTTTTCGCCGCTCGCACTCCCCATGTGTTCGAAGCGTTAAATTTAAACAAAAAAGAAGGAAAAAAACGAGAATGCAAACTTGGACAAGCGTCGGACACGCAGTCGGTTTTACGATAAATGAATATACCGGGTTATTTTCCCTTTTTATCCAGCTCGGGGTCATTTGCATTTATCGATGTGGATCGGATATAAACGAGGTTGCATAAATATCCATAAAGCCGTGTGTACGGATGACACCGATGCGACCGAACGAAACTATGTGCGTCATCGTTTTCGCGATATTAAAAAAAGGCGGGAATTTTTGAAAATTCAAATGGGAAAATGAGGTGTGATTTTTTTTTTTAAGAAAAATTGTTGTTTTGTTTTTTGCAAATATATTTCTAGAATGTGAAAGGCGGTGTAACGTTTCGGAATGAAAATTAATTGAGATTTTAATTATTTTTATTTATTGATTGTTTCGATATTTTTGAATATTCATAAAGGTTTTAATTAAAATCCGAAAAATCGATTTGCAAACATTCTTCGATGCAAGACCGATAGACTATAGAATTGCCAAGTTGTTTTTGGAGCTTGAGGTTTTCTCAAGTTCCAAAAATTTGGGAATACAAAACAAAGTAAAAATCGATTGTAGTAAGAGTTTTATAAATTTATAAAATTTTTCAGTAATTTGAAAAACATCCAATTTTTTATTACGAAAAGTCGTCGTTCCTGCCGCGGTCAAATTTATTTATAAAAAAGCACAAACAACGCAGCAGCGATCTTTCATAACTTTCAAAATCAATTTTTCCAAACTCTAATTTTGAAAATTAATCTTTTTTCCAAATTTCAATTTTCAAAATCAATTTTTTCTTCCCAATCCCAATTTCCAAAATCAATTTTGTCTCCTAAATTTCAATTTTCAAAATCAATAGTTTCTTTCGAATTCCAATTTTCAATATCAATTTTTTCTTCCAAATTCCAATTTTAAAAATTAATCTTTTCTTCGAAATGTCAATTTTTTAAATAAATTTTTTCTTCCCAATTCCAATTATCAAAATCAATTTTATCTTCCAAATTCCAATTATCAAAATCAATCTTTTCTTCCAAATTACAATTTTCAACACAAATTCCTTCTTCTAAACTCCACTTTATTCCTCCCAATTCCAAATCCCAAAATTTATCATTCTCACAAAAATTCAAAACTCTCGATAACAATGAAAAAAAAGAAAAAGGAAAAATCCGAGACGCGTTACAAAAAGACAAAACGTGCAAAATGTTAAAGCCGAGATTGACCGAGACACGACGAGATATTGCGGCGCAAAGCGTGAAAAAGTTAGAACGGTAAAGGAAAGCCGGAGGCCGAATTGGCGAGAGCGGCGAAAGAGTGGAAAAGTGGAGAAAACGTTAAAAAAAAAAAGAAAGAATTGCATAGGGCAACGGTATAAACTGATCGTGGGACGCAAAGAGAGTTCTTTTTCACCCTTACACCCTTGTGCCGGGGGTTAACGCGAGAAACACATACATGCAATGTGCGTGTGTGTTCGTGAGAGAGAGAGAAAGAGAGAGAGAGAGAGAGAGAGAGAGAGAGAGAGAGAGAGAGAGAGAGAGAGAGAGAGAGAAAGGGAGAAAGTGAGATAGAGAATGAGCGGCGGAGCCTGAAAGGATTGGACGGTATAAAGGGCCACCACAACGCGCGAGAACGCGTAAAAAGAGCCGCGCGCGACCCCGAGGGAGTCGCGATAGAGCGTGTGTACCTATACGATGTACCTACACGATGTTCCAGTAATTTTTTCAGATTTTTAGAATTTTTTTCGGATCGATAAAAAATTTTTGAAAAATTTTCAAAATTCGAAAATTTGAATTTAATTCTGAAAAAAAATATGTAAATTATTTTTGATATATCTGGAATAATTGTATATGTGGGGACAGTATTTATGATTTTTTCCCAATTTTTAAATTGTGTTTTGATAGTTTTTACGGGGATTTAAAAAATTTTTTATTTTTTATTTTTTCTCAGAAAAAAAATTATTTAACGAAAATGGGCCGGGAAAAAAAATTGAGAAAAATCGTAGATGTAGGGTAGGGTTGTAGGACTCCTGTAGAAAATTGAGGATGGAATTGTAGAGTAAATCGGGGGGATGTGACGTTGGAACTGGAACGCCCCATATACGTGCGCTACGTGCATGCTAATGGCGCATGTATCGCGATATCGCGAGAGCTCAACCCCGCTCTGCCCTCACTCTCGCTTCATTATCTAAAAGTCTTTTGCTATTCCAGGATTTTTTTCTTTTTTTTCTGTTCTTTTTTGCACCATTTATCGCAGAGGGCAAAAGCTTCAGGGGCAAATTTTCTTTGATAGTCGTATCGTAATAGGATAAAGACAAAGTACACGGTTAAAATTTAAAATCGTTTCTTGTCGTACTTTCAACGTAATAACGCAAATTTTTTGTGTGAAATTCGAAAATAAAAAAAAAAAGAAAATAATAAATAATAAAAAAAATTCTTAAAATCACTAAAAAACGAATACAGACGTTTTGTTAAATTTGAAAATCTCTCCCAATTCGAAATAATTAAGCAATTATCATGTGATATTTCAAAAATAAATAATTATTCTTAGATTATCGAAAAATTTTATTTTTATTGTTTTGTTTATTTATTTTGAAAATTCGAGTTTAACGAAAGACAGGAACATATTGAATAATATTAACAACAAAATAATTTGTAAAAAAAGCAAGAAATAAAATAACGTACACGTGAAAATAAAACAAAATTCGAAAAAAAAAAATTCCAAAATTTTCAAAATTGTCTGACGTTCCAAAAACCATCAAAAAAAAGAAAAAAAGAAATGTAATTCACTTTCGATCACACCGTAACAACAAAATTACTAAAAAAAACTGGCATTAGCAAAATTTTATATTGAATTAAAAAAAAAACGTTTCCCTCGATTTTCTTTTCGACCACCTCGTCGTTTTAAACTCTTATCGATAACTCGCCGAAATTATTTAGAGGCAAAAATTTCTCGTTCGTCGTTTCGTCGCGAGGAGAAAGAGGATGAAAAGTAAAAAATAAAAAAAGAAAACAAAAAAAAAGAGACAGAGAGAGAGAGAGAGAGAGAGAGAGAGAATGAATTCTACTCGAACTCGAAGCACACGTGCGGGAGAGCGAGGTCCCTTTTCCCAAAGGGCCGAAAGGGAATGGCGAGAGAGAGTCGCGAAATATTTCGAGGAACGTTGTATAGGCTGGACAAAGTTGCACACAGGGAACGCTCGGGGGGAAGGCACGAAACGATAAATATAAATCCGAATCGAAATTTATATTATATATATATATATA
>JAPYZU010000620.1:0-25213 GCA_030523005.1 Tryphoninae sp. B BG-2022a
AGATAGCAACCTCGTTTCCTCCTGACGCAAGAAGAAATGCACGAATTCGATACAAAGTGTTATTTGCACACATCCTAACGCATGTTCCAAGTGCAATATTGCGATGAGGGAATATTGACTTAATGATTAGGTGCGATCTGTTTGTTGATCCGGGAAGCCAGAGGTTTTTCCGAATTCGTTCAAGGACTAAGCCCATCAAAATAAAACCGAAAACCTGATACCAGAGGTTTGACCATTGTTTAACTAAAATTCATAATCTACTTGTCCTATATAAAACTTGGATACAGCTTCGGAGTTTTCTTACTCGCTAGACAGTTGCTTCATTCATTATTATTGAGATACTTGGGAGATACTTCTAAGAACAAAACGACTTAACCGATAATCTTGAACTAAGCGATAATATCGCGGATAGGATGAAAGTTTCTTACCATTTTTTTCTTTTCTTTTGTTCGTTGTAAATACCGACTAAAGTACAAAGATGCTGGATTGAGAACATTTTGCGTGGCTGAAAATCTTTCTATAGCGTAGGTCAAAGTTTCGAGAAACTATGTGTGTTATCAGTAATCTATGAGTATACTACACGTACAACGTTGGAATTTTGATGGATTCGATGGGAATAGTTTGGAAAGTAGTTTGCCCGCTGAACTACAAGACCTACGTTGTGTTCGTTCGAGTTAATTAAGACATTTGAGTGATTAATCAATGTCGTTAGCAAGCGTAGTTTCTTTTTATTTATTTTTTTCTAAAATACATAAATGGATATTTGAGAATTCGTAATTGTCGAAAATGATTTCTCGTACAATTTAATAATTTCCATTAAGCTAAGGCTTATCATTTCCTATACGTTGGACATGGCCATTCGTTCAAAGTTTTAGCAAATTAAAAACACTTCAGGTCATAGTTTGTACGTACCGAAAACTTTAATCGCGCACATGTGAGTACGAACGAGGAAAGAGGACCACGAATTCAACAGGGTAAATTCAGAGGGCATAAAATAGACTGCGAGAGCGTGAACAAGAATAGCTTTACTAATGGACGACGTGGGAAGATTGAGGATAATGTTACAAAGGGGATGCAACTATACATAGATATTTGCTACCTTGTACAATATTTAACGCGATAATAGAATATGCACAAGGGAAAATACTGTACTGTACTGGACACACCGCTGGAGATATAAACATTTATAAATACTGTCAAAAAAGTACAGGAAAAACACTCCTACAAATATTTCTAAGCAGATAACAAAATTTCTTCGGATATTTTTTATTAAATTTTTTAATATGAACATAATTTTTGTTTGAACTTTGGGCTTGAGGTACTCATTGTCATTTGAGTTGAGTTTGGATATAAGATCATGCAGACATTGTTTTTTATATCGAAAAATTTACTCGTTTATCGATAATATATCAATTAGAATTACAAGCAAAATACTCAGTTATTGATTAACTACTCAGCATTTTCCGAGAGGAGGGGGGGGATATATATTTGGAGTGACGAGTGGAATGCATCGTGCAACGGAAGCGGCAATTTTTCTCACGGACTGGCGACCGCGCGGCTTTAATTGAAAACGAGTCCGCTCGAACCGAGATAATCCGACCCATTGTTTCGACGAACTGCTCTCGAAACGAACGAGCTTCATTCCATTGGACAACTCTTTCCCTTCCTCTCCAACGTTCCCTCTCACACCCCCTCACTCTCGCTACCTTTCTCTCTCTGAACTAGCTCTCTGCAGTCCCATTCTCCGAGGAATTTGGAGGAGGTGCCCACGCAAGTGGATTTACAAAATGGAGATATCTCCTAACGCGGATGTGCCGCTAACGAATTTTCGGCCATAAAACAGTTTTTTTCAGTAATTCAAGCATCTGGAAAATCATACTACCCCCCATCATTCTATATTCGAACGAACTTGATGGTACAACGGTATAGTCAAAATCTCGAACAATGCCCTCTCGAAACACCGAACCGAGTGGGATCCTCTTTGCCCCCATCGAATTAGTGCAAATCGAATGAGGAAAATATGCGAAGCGGAAATAACTCGATAAGGCAAATTTCACGCTTTAACTCACGATACATACAATGTCCTTTGGCTAATTTTGATATTGCAACAATTATTTATCATCCCCAGAATTAATCGAGAAAGAAACATGAGGAAGCGAGGGTTGATAATAATTATAATAAGTAACCCATAAGTTTTCCATGTATTGACTTCTTTGTTATTTTGTTGTTTTAGAAAATGGACGGTAACAAAGACGGCGTGGTAACGCTCTCAGAATTTCTGGAAGCCTGTCGCGCCGATCCCGATATCTCGACAAGTATGGCCGCCTTGGACACGGCCTTCTGACACCACATTACACGTCCTCGTTACACACCGTGGACCTGAACGAGTCCGTAAAAAAAAACCAGCTGGAAAAACTAATCGCTCAATATTGTTGCTTCCCGAAAACGAGGAAGATGAAAAATTAAGGAGATTTCGTCGTACGAATAGGACGTACGCACGCGGAAACGACGAAGTAAAAAGAGGGAATCGTTGATACGTAATCGTCGCGCGTTCGACATTCTCCGAACATATTTATAGCCTCGAGGTAGGACGAGAACTTTGGGAAAAAGAGCTCGAAACATGAGAAAATTGAAATTTATAATGCAAATTAGGTGACAAAAAAAAAGATTCGACAATCGATCGCCATATGCTACAAGCGTGCGACATCACGATCGGTCGCACAATAAAAAATCCAACAGATTTGGTAAACAAACGTACGCTTACGATCGACAATATGGGAAATTTATCTCGATCGGTTGTTCGTTTGGAAAACTGTCAAGTACCAAAAATTGAAATATGGCCAATTGATTACGGGAGCTTAGAAAGTGCCAAAAATAATTGACGCACTCGGCGTCGCGATGTAAAAGTTTCAAGACCGAAGATAAAAAGAAAAATGGAGCGTGCGATTGTTTCGTCGTGTGCGGAATTATTTATTATCGAATGAAATGTGGCAACACGTGGCTCCGCGATAAAGTTATTTTGTCACGGTTGTTTTATTTCTTTACCACGTGGGCCAATTTCATTGTCCAATATTATAACTTCCGTTACATCTGGCCGTACAAAATAATCCTCGGCATATCATGGCTTATACGTACATACCGAGCTTGCATTTTAATTTCAAGGAAAAATCTCCATTGATAGAGCGAGATATAAAAAATGTCAATGGATTTGCGAAATGACGTTGAATGTGACGAAAATTCATTTTCAACTTTATCCATTGTATAAGCGTTTTGACGTAGTAGAATTTTAATTTAATTACTTTTCATACTTTCTCCGATAAAAGGTCAACGAATTATCGATTCGAATTATCTTCCCTGCTTCGCTTCTTCGTTTCCTCGAGCCAGATTTGAGACGCAGTGTTACAAGACCTAGAGGACTACCTTGAAAACACGATTCTGAAATTCTCTGAGACGGTGTGACGTAAACGATGTAGGAATAAAATATAATTTAACAACTTTGCTGAATCGCATAAAGACAAAATCCAAATTAACTTCCCTCCCTCTCAGGAGAGGGGAGAATTTTCATATTGCAATTTTCTCTGTTACAATCGAGACAAGATCGGTCTATAAACACTGCATCTCAGAGAAGAGAAGCACGCGGGAGCCAGACAAGAAGAACGAGTAAATTTCTTAACACTAACGATAACACGTCCTCCTCGTGAAGTCACTCGGTCGGTCGACGATTTAATAAAATCCCGAGGTTCGTTGTTTTTAATGTTTAATAATAAGCGATGTGTGCGTAAACGATATAAAAATATTTATTTTTGTGACAGGATAAAGGATATATAATATCGTAATGACGGTTAGATGTTAAGTGTCGTGCTGCTAAAGAGAGAATGCGCCCGAATGTCCACGATCGTATCGGTGTGTTACGTAAAGACAAGTAATATTCATCTCGAGAGTGATGTTTCTCTCGAGGCAAATCGAATCGAGGCAGACCAACGAATTTGGTGCAAATTCTTTTAACGCAAGACGAGTTTAGCAAGGATGTATAATCATTTTTTATCACTGCCTACTTCGGGTTAATTATAATAAGGCGCGAGGGTGTGAACTGAGAGAGAGAGAAAAAATGCCCGCGATTATACACAATGATGCATCGAAAATGTTGAAACTATCGAAAGAGAATAATCATTTTCAAAATATTTTCCCAATGCTTGTATCCAATATCGTAAATATTTCGATCGTTATTTACTTTATGACATCGAAACATCAATGAAAACATAAAAGTAACGATAATTTTATGATTGAAGTTCAATCGAGAACGCTTCAATTCCAATTATTGATACGTTAATGATTTCTCTGATGATTCGTCCGCGGTTGCAGTGAAATTCGATCAAACTTTTAGAAGTAATTTGTACGAGATACTTAGAAACCTTCAATTCCCGATCCTACGATGCATCGAAAGAAGACGAGGAGAAGAAAAATGTATGTTTTGCACGAAATTGTAAGATGAAAAATTGGCGATCGACGAGAGAAGAAAAAACACACACACACACACACACAAGGGAGCTAGTGAATATTTCGATTTTTAGCAGACGCCGCGTAAACGATAAGTTATTATTGTGTAACTTGAGATTAACCGAGATTTTACATCGAACGTTGTCTCATATCAACACGCTCACTACCGCATGTCTTTGAAGTTAATCGTAATGAAAGAAAATAATAAGAGAAAACCAAAAACGATGTATAAAGAGATTAATAATAAGCCGACGATGTCGTGCGTTTGTTCGCGATATCGTCGGTTTTCTATATCCCGCAGCGTTCGAGGTGTTTAAAGTTTATGTAACGTTAGGAAAGTTAACAGCAACCGACATTAATATAACAATAAAAATACACGTATATGAATGTATATATGCATGTAAGTATGTATGTATGTGTGTATGTGTGTATGTATGTATCTATATATGTACGAGATCAAAATTGTGAGTGAAAGCTCTGGTCTGTCGCCTTTGATCCTTCTCTCATTTCTGTGTATAACGAAACTGGATAGAATTATTAGAAATAGCTACAACTATTTGCATTTAATGAACAATTTATCACTCTTCTTATTTTAAATTCAAAACAATACAATTTGTGCGATAAAGTCTGCACTAAAGTCCCAACTTTCCTAATTTCTCATTCGATTAATTTCATAGAGGACAAAATTGAATCAAGAATAGGAGTAAATTTCAATTAAAATTGGGACGAAGTGAGGGAGGATTGTAGTTTAAATTTGAATTTTCACTTAAACAGAAAGACTCGTTTTCACTTGAATTCAAAGTTTGATATTTGTAGTTATGGTCGAATCTCAAATAAACCTTGAGTAAATTGAGTAAATTCGTCGATAGGACTGGAGCCTTTCTCATCAATGATACAATATGTATAATACCTGAAACGCAGCACACTCTGCTCCGCGATAGTTCTAGAAATCGCGGAATCTACTATCGTAGCGTATAGATTAATCTAGAAATGAAAATAGAATTCTCGTCTAATTAACTACGATTAGCACTAACTACGTGAGCTTCACAAGCCTCGTTACTCTATCTGTAATATCGTCGATCTCTTTGCAACATTAGTTTCGGCATACTCTAACGTAAGTCGAGTCAAATATCCGTAATTTCTGGCTCGCTTATTCCTTCGATGTAACCAAATTGTCAGTTCTATCAATTTCCTATCAATTTTCTTTCTCTGATAAAAACACGACTTGATTAATTTTTCGCGCTTCGTTAAACGAAAAGTTCTCTTCCAAACAAAAAAGAAAGACGTACTAATGGAATCTTCGGCATGAAGAATCCTCTCGAGCTGATATAGCTGAGAAATTTCCAACGGAAACTTTCCTCAACAGTTTCTCGGACCGCTTTTCGATTCTTCCAGAATTCTTTCCTTTCTTCTTTTCTTCGAAATCAGCGAGGTAACTTTCAACCTACGCCAGTCGAATCTTGAGTCTCGTTTCTCTGAACCTTGCGCAGCTTAAGAATACTCGTGCTCGTCGTCTGAATTTCAATGTAGATAAGCACTAAATGTAAAACGAAAGAAAAAAAAGATAATAGTTTTCAAAGATACTTATTCTTTAACTATACACGATCTATCTCTGTGTCTCGATGGCATGCCCGACGTACCGGATCTTACATTGTGCAGGGATATTCATTACGAAATAATAACGAAGATCACACTGGCGAAGTGACCGGACGAGGAAGTGACAGAACGAATTGAAAGAATAATAGTTTCGAAATAAAAATCTGTATTTCCGGATCTGTAATGATCCGAAGAGCATAATGAATCTGAAAATAACACGACGAAAGATTAATTAAAAATATGGTCAGATGGTCCAATCATAGACTATATTGTACAACCGTACGAATAATAAGAGATATAAAGAGAGCGAGAGAGAGAGAGAGAGAGAGAGCGGAATGAAAATTTAACTGTGAACTGGGAGATTTACTTGTCGCTGAGAAACGAGAACACTTGAAATACAAAACAAAACAAAACAAAGAAAACAAAATATATGACGTTAAATATGAAGGATTTTAAGCGGTAAATAACTCACGCGGCGATATATTTTCGGTGGTACATGTATTATGAGACGTGGTAAAGAGACTACGTGTTTAATAGCTTTAAAACGATTTACCCGTGTAATATCCAAATAGACCGACGCGCAATTTTTATCGACAGACCAGGAACTCAGGTTCGAGATGCCGCCGCGAAAAATTAATCGAATGTTTCAAGTGCTTGCGCACAACTGAAACAAAAACCGATAATAGATTAAGAAAACAAAAAAGGAATACGAAATCGAGGAAAGAGAAATACCGATACATCTTGCTCCTTACGCACTTTACTGAAGAAAGCTAAAATGGCGTGCTCCAGTCAGCCGCAAGGTCCAAGTGCGTAAAGTAATTGTTTGGATGTTAATTGTTAAATGTTAGGTATAATAGTTATCCAAGAGATCTAAAACAAACAAACAATATGAACAAACAAAAGAGAAAAAAGAGAAGAAAAGAAACTAAAGAAATATCATGCCCCCAAGTATTGAAAGCTCGGCTACGTGTGCTTTTACTTTTCGTTCAAATTCATCGTTTCCAATTACAGCAGCTTTTTATAAAACAATTACAGAAAGTATATATATATACATATATATATGACTTGCCCAATGTAACGATAGCTAACTTAACGATACCGTTGTTGTTCCTTTGGATTATGAGCGTGCGCATATTAATATTGCTAACACGAGACGTTTATGATTGCTAAGACGATGTGTCACAGTTGTTCGATCGTTCTCCAAATCTGATGATAAAGTTGTTTCTCACCCGGGCACTGGAGTTATTTGCCTATCGCTAAGTATGGCAAAAAAAACATGAGGAAAGGATAATCGCTTTTTGCTTCAACGTCTCGTCACTGCCTGTAAACGGGAGTGGGCGACCTTTGCCGCGGGGATATCATATCAATGTAGCCTCGTTCAAGAGCAAAATTTTACACTAAGTTTTGCGCGCCCGCGCATGACGCTCGAAGAATGTATCTTTGATGAAAAAAAAACAAAAAGAATGGAATATAGATTTTAACCGCGATGCGTGTCTTGCTAAGGTATAACGCAATTGGGCTAACGAAGTCGCGCTGCATCCGAAGTCACCTTAGTTATTGCCAAAGCCTAGCCACTATTATCATCATTATTACATATTAGTTGATTGTATTATAATTGGGAGTATGTAACTATTTTATAAATAAATAGATGATTTATGTTATTGACGTACTGGAATTTTTACATGTTATTTGCCATTTAGTCAACGAAATCCCGCAAAACATATTGGAGAGGAAATATTCCTACAATCTTTCATTCTGTGGTGGATCGAAAGACCAAATCTTTGAGATAATATGTATTTGTTCATTCTTGTTTTTTTTCCAGTTTATGCGCGTTATAAATGAAACGAGTGTAATAAAAAAATTCATTACCGAATCATTTTTATTATGACGCATATAACAATTATAATCGCGATGAATATTAACATATTAGCTTCAAAGTTTACGAACGATAAGGCTCAACAAGAATATGGGACTGGAGATTGTTGTAAACATTTATTCGTATGAACATCAAGTGAATAACAAACTCTGATCGGTTGTATATTACGAATCTAAGTGCAACTTGTCATTTAGTTGTTGCGTAACGTAATCCCAGTATCTTCGTCTTATTTTATCATGCTCCTCCGACAATTCTTTACAAAGCTGTAAACAAAATGTAAAATCATCGGTTAAATCGGATGTTTTTGAATCAATGTTACACTCAATCACTGTTGTGTACGTACCGCCAATGCACGTTCAATTGTGTAAAAGGTTTCTATGGTCTCATTAGGTTTGTGTCGCTCTTGACAAATGTCAATTATACAAGCAAGTAAGTGATTGACCCGGCAACCACTTGTATACAATTCTTCACAGTGTTTCATAACTTTTTCATTGTGGGCAAGACCACCGAGTTTGTCATGCATCAGAATGCTGTAAAAAACAAGAAAAAGTGGTCGAGGAATAAATATTTCATCTTACATCTAGCTAGACTAAGTAATGCTAATCATACCCTCTCAAATAGTTCCAGGCACTTTCATTCCCTTTGACTATAGCTATCTTTTCCAGAGCAAAATCGACCTCCCTATCTATAATTTCCTGTTCGAAATTTGTGGTATGCTTAAGTACGAAGTAACGCTGATTCCATGCAGAATTGTTTCTGATATCATCGAGAAGCAATTTGTTTACATACTCCAGTTCCTTGTCGAAGAGACTGTGAAGAAAATTGAAAGAGTAATGGATTATCGATAGCCATAGAGGGAGCATCTACGTGCAAAATGGAAGTAAAAGTTATAACTTACTTAAATGTCTTGATACACCACTGTCTGTGTTGCCAAGTGTGATAATTTTTAGCATCTTTTCTCAAAATAGCCTCAGTAAATGCAATTTCTTCACTAGCATCCTGTAACCACTCAACGATCACCTTTCTATGATGCCAGACTTGATAATTTTTGGCATTGGAAGTGATCATTGTCTCTATGTATCGAAGTTCTTCCCTAAGGTCTTTCCCCAAGGCTTCCAGTATTTCCCTCCGGTATTGCCATACCGTGTAGTTGGCTGGATTCAACATGATGCAATCGACGGTCAGAGCTAATGTTCTCTCTGACTTTTCACCAGATTTTAGGACCGCACGGAAATAATCATAAGCGTCCTTAACTGCAGTTGCAATAATACAAAAAATATATTATTTCATAGAATCCAATAAATTATATAAATTGCATGTTAGCATTATATATGACATACAATTACAAGATCACATTTTCTAACTATCCTTTAAAAATATTCAAAACTACAATGGGTAACGAGGTTAGGAAAAAACATTCATAGCACTGACCGTAGGACACAATATAATCCACTAACGCAACACAAACTGGGAGAAAAGATAAGTAATCCGTCGAATCAATATGATGATAAAAAGGAAACAAAGCTGTATAAACTTACATTTGTCTGAGTAAGCGATTGCGACTATGGGGTGCGGTCCATCATCTTGTGGTACAGGAGTAACATCCTTCCATGCTTCTCGATCTCTATAAGGAATCCAAGGACCTTCAACCTTGTCATCGATGCCGGCGAATTCCTCATCGGAGCTGTCTGGCATAACTGAGTTTTGTTAACAAACAATGACAATGAAACAACGTGCCCGTCAGCTCATCGGCTGGCGGACGTCAAGCTAACAGGCGCACATAGATCGGAGTATGGCGCGCACTCAACAACAGACCCATTGCGCCATCGGACGGCTTCTCGCTCTAACCCATTATCAAGAAGTGGTATGTACCATAGGATACTGTAAAACAGACCATACACAATTTTTCTACCGTAGGAAACATTTTCGATCAAATACAAATGATTAAATAATACTCGGGTCTACTTATACTCTGATTACGTGCATTGATTTAACACATTGCGCGAAATCAAGCTTCCGGTCCCTTGGTTCCAGGTCGGCATACACATTGAATGAAAGTTGTAATCATTTATTGAACAACACAACGAAAACATTTCGCTTACGTTACCTGCATATAATGCTAATTAAAAAAAGGATTGGGCGTGACTACTAAATCATAATACATTAATTGTTTTGTCCATTTTTAAACATAATAATCTACATATTGTATCTTCGCTTATAACCTATGTAGTACATTAATCACACATACATTTATAATAATCAATCTCTCAATCTCATACATTATAATTCATCATTCATTCTGGATAAGCTACATTCCACTTGTAACAGTAACAGAAAATAGGCTAAATGGTACTGTTGTTAGACAGCCGATAAAAATCGTTTCCGTGTCTAATTTTTCGGTACGCACCTCATATGCTATTAATTGATAGAAGTCCAACAACAGTACCGTTTGTGCCAAATCTACTGCAGGACTAATATATTCACTGGAACTAATGAACGTCCGTAACTGAAGTGCGTAAAACAAGAAAAACGTTCAAATAGGCAACGAGACGTAATTATTTCACTCCGTTGGCTACTTCTGCCGATATAGCCGTTGATGAGCTGCAAACATAAGCGCATGTTACTTCTCGCGTGATTATTTACACAATTTACATGATGATTTTTTACGATGGAAACAAAATAAATCGGTCCTATGCAGCGAAAATATTTTTTGTACGAGATTAAAGTGGGCTTTTACTAGAAATATGTATAAACAAAAGGGCCATGAATGTAGTACTCTACGTTTGCTACCAAATTTATATTTGTGCAATCTTCCTTCCAATTGCAACTTCTTCCGAAATTCTTATATCGGAAGCATTAAAATTCCTCCATGGATGAATGTAGGATAGCTCATGGAGCTTGCAATAAATCGTAATTTCTATCCGTAACTATTCGAGTTCTCGCCATTACGGTTTAATGTAGTAAAAGAAAGGATCATACCATTGTCTTCAATGTTGATTTTAACATGAATCCCTGCATGTTGATTAGCTTGTTCAAAAACTAACTTTACCACCTCATAATAGCCGGTTCGCATTACCAATTGTTTATATTAACTTGAAAAAATATAAAAAAGAATTGCAAGAGAATGGGGCAATTGTTCAGAATTTGATGATACTTAGTCACTTGAGCATGGTGCCGGACCGGATATGGGCACATCGGATAACCCATATAGAATTATCTCTATATGAATCATGGTTCATAACATCGGTAATGGCGAATACGGCTCAACACAAGATGTTTTGCATGTCCTTCGTTCGTTCGTTTATTAAGTATTATCTTTACGACGGGGTGTCTTTTAATTTGTTTAGTTCTTTTCCTCTTTCTTTTCACCCTCTGGTGGCTGCTGTTGCTCTTGTTGGGAGCCTTGGGCACCTTCCCGCTCTGCGGCCATCTTCTTGTACGCCATCTCGAACAGTTTGAGACTCGCCTGTTGAAGTTCGTTCGTTTGTTTCTTAATCTCTTCGGGATCAGTCTCGTCCTTCTTCGCCAAAGTCTCACGCATCTTTGCAACGAGCTCTCTGAGTTTATCACACTGTAAATTAAGAGTTAACAGAATTAAAATAACGCCGGAATCGTTGTGTTTTTAAACGCGAGTGGCATGAATTATCCAAGACATAATCAAGCTGTAATCGTCATATGCAGTCACGTACCTCATCTTGTGGCAACTGTGCTTTGAATTCTTCAATCTTCGCTTCTGTGTCGTGAACAATTCCTTCGGCCTGGTTAACAGCTTCCACTCTGTCCTTCTTAACTCTATCCTCTTTGGCGTACTGTTCAGCGTTCTTCACCATGTTTTCAATCTCATCTTTGCTAAGGCCACCGCTGGACTGGATAACGACTGTAACCAAACAATCGACATGTTTTACGTTAAATTTTTCCAGAAAATAAGACAATTTTTATAGATACATTTTAGTTGTTGATAGTCAGAGAATTTTTTCCACATGTACTACCACTTTCGAGTAGCTTTCAGCGACGAAAAATAATAACATCATGCATAATACGACGTTTATAAAGAAAAATAATTTAAATATATTATTATGGGACGTACTTTGTTGTTCCTTGCCAGTTCCCTTATCCCTTGCGGAAACATGAACGATGCCATTAGCGTCAATGTCGAAGGTGACTTCAATCTGGGGAACTCCTCGGGGTGCTGGTGGAATTCCAACGAGAGTAAATTGTCCCAAGAGTTTGTTGTCACCAGCCATTTCTCGCTCACCCTGGTGTACCTTAATTTCAACCTGAGTTTGACCATCAGCTGCCGTTGAGAATACCTGACTCTTCTTCGTGGGAATGGTTGTATTACGGGAAATAAGTCTTGTGAAAACACCACCAAGAGTCTCGATTCCTAAAACACAAATGTATGTACCAAAGGCATGAAAATTCGATACACTTAAAATTGATATATCCAGTGAATTTCCATCGGCAAAATTTCAGTGCAATCTTATTCCGCATATTTTTTGTTCAGAGAGAAGATTAGTTATGTAAACATCATTGAGGAGATACTTCATGATTGATGGACGTAAGTAATTTGTAGAAGAGATATTGCATACCCAGGGAGAGTGGTGTAACGTCGAGAAGAAGAACGTCTGTGACGTCACCAGCGAGAACTCCACCTTGAACAGCCGCACCAACGGCAACAGCCTCGTCTGGGTTTACCGCCCGCGACGGCTGACGTCCAAAGATCTCCTGCACGGTAGCTTGAACCTTTGGCACTCGAGTCATGCCACCAACGAGAAGAACTTCACCGATCTCGGACTTTGATACCTCAGCGTCAGTAAGAGCTTTTTGGCAAGGCTGAATTGTACGCTTGATGAGGTCACCCACGAGACTTTCAAACTTGCTTCGTGACAATTTGAGATTCAAATGCTTAGGTCCGCTAGCATCCATTGTGAGATAAGGCAGATTAATGTCGGTTTGAGACGAACTCGACAATTCAATTTTTGCCTTTTCAGCTGCTTCCTTCAGACGCTGCATAGCCATTGCATCCTTAGCAACGTCTATGCCCTGATCCTTTTTGAACTCATTAGCCAAATAATTCACCAATGCGTTGTCAAAGTCCTCACCACCCAAGAACGTATCTCCATTCGTCGATTTGACCTCGAAAACGCCCTTTTGTATCTCCAATATAGAGACGTCGAAAGTACCACCACCAAGATCGTATACAGCGATACTGAAATTTAAATGACATACTCGTTCACAAATAGACACGTTGCGCCTTGCTAAGGTTCAATTTACTATATTGAAATCAGTCAAAGGAGTCCACATATGCGAGTAAAGTATACTGCTTTGAGAGACGAAAAATAATAACATCATTGTAGATTGTTGAGCAAGCAGAAAATCACTCTAATCAAAGAATGTGTTTGCAATTGATAAAAAACAAAATTAATTTACGGTTTCCGATAATCCTAAAAAAATCGATTGTTTCATTCATTGTATCCCCCATTCGTGTCTTACATTTTGTCCTCCGTTTTGTCCATGCCATATGCAAGAGCTGCTGCAGTCGGTTCATTGATGACTCTGAGAACATTGAGACCAGCGATTTGACCAGCATCTTTGGTTGCTTGCCTCTGTGAGTCGTTAAAGTAAGCCGGTACTGTTACAACAGCATTTTTAACAGGTGTGTTTAAGTAAGCTTCTGCCGTTTCCTTCATTTTTGTCAATACGAAAGCTCCAATCTGACTCGGAGAATACATCTTTCCATCACCGCCCTGCACCCAAGCATCACTGTTTGATGCCCGAATGATTTTGTATGACACAGTTTTCCTGAAAAGAATTTTTGTTGCAATATCTATCGTGATGGCAGATAATCTTTATTTATGAATAAAATCATAAACTAAAATAACAGCAATTCTACTCACATGTCTTTCTTTACTTCAGCATCTTCGAATTTACGACCGATCAAACGCTTTGTTGCGTAAAAGGTATTGGCTGAGTTGGTGACTGCTTGACGTTTTGCGGGCATACCGACCAAACGTTCCCCATCTAAAAAAAAAAGTTAAATGTTCTCTAATGTACATCTAATTTTATAGACATATTTTAAGGAGGATGCTTATCAACGACTGAACTAACCTTTCGTAAAAGCTACATAAGATGGTGTTGTTCTGGAACCTTCCGCATTTTCGATAACTTTGGCTTGCTTTCCTTCCATAACAGCGACGCAAGAAAACGTTGTGCCGAGATCAATGCCAATGACTGCACCCTTAACGCCATCCTGTCTGTTTATAAAGAAGTAACAATACATTAGCTTTATATTGATACTTGAACTTGTAAATTTTATATTAATTGAACAAATACTTACTTAAACCTGTACTGTTGGACTTCATTGGATCTTTGAGATGTAGATAGGGTTGGTGCAATGGTCTGCAAGATATTACAATGGATTGATCGATCGTGTACCATTGACGAAAACATATAACATAATAGAAATGATGATGCTAATGAGTATAGGGATAGCCTTGAACACGGTTACATAACTTAACCAACAAAATCTCATAATCCCGATAGAAGAAAATCGATATATTCGTCGAACGTACTATCGATATAAGGAAATGGGAATAGATTATTAACGAAACCATCCAATTCCGAAGGACTTTGCAATTGTGTAATAAACTAAAATACGAAGTGGGCCAACGGAACGTTAGCACGTGGGCCCGCTATTCCTTTCGGGCGTTACGCCGGCATCTGGCGTTCGCCAGAAAAAAAGCCATGAATTCCACATGACTTCAAAGACAAAAGTGCATTCGATCGAAAATGAAGATTATGGGGCGAAACTAATGAGAAAACCGCATCTATTCGTCTTTCTGAGAACAATTTAGTCCACCGGTCTAAAGACCATGAGCATGACGCCGAAGGCTTGATAGATACAGAAAGGAGTAAATATTACACGATCTAAGTTATGTCCCGAAGAAATATTTTCTTATTGAGGTTATTACATCTATAGTCAGATTCTATCATACAAAATTCTGAATGGTAGGAGTTATGTGAGATCACAAGGGCCGGGTCATTGTCGCTCGTCATCGCCATGGGACAAAACCGATAGCGCTATTTGATAAAAAGAAAACTCACGTTTTTCAGTAATGTGCTGAATTGATTTTTCCTCGTTACTTCGGATGTGACACCGGTGCACCCTCGCGACAACAATCTCGCAGCAGTCAACATTTTGCTTCAATTACGTACTTATTCGTCGTTAATACTGGCAACTACGAATAAATCGGGTCCGGAAACGCGGAATAACCTCGACTTCAAGTATGATGCAACTCTCACCGCTTGCGATGATCTTGTAATGCGTGCGCAGTGTTCACCACGCACGTTTGCTACGGCCGTGCTATTCCGTTGTGGGGAGGGGGGACTCGACTTGTGGACCCGACCAATCTATTGTCAGCTCTTAAAATCTCAGCCAACTAGCTTTCAGCTCTTCACTCCCACCTTTCATATATTCAGGAAACATCGCGAATGTTCCATTGATATCGATCACCTGCGATGATAATTCACACAGTAATTTCACGAAATTTCAAGAATATACGATATTCTAGAATTTTCTAACTCGCTATCGTCTATCAAACCATAAAGAAAGCTAAACGTAAAGAATCGCTACTCTACAATTAATGCCACGTTAACCAAGTAGTACAAAATGGCGGCGCGCGCACGTAGCGACTTCCGGAATTTAAATATCTCGGTGATGCAACTACATGTTATTATTGCTTCAAGTCTAACACAATACATTTATTCATTGAAAATTGCGTATTCCAACTGCCGAATTGTTGCACAATTTGCTAAGTTGGGTTATTTATGCCTCGTCTTGCGAAATCATTCATTCTTTTTTATTAACGCTTTATGTTTCTTTCTTTTCGTTACAATGTTGATTACATTACATATAATGTGGATTTTGAAACGAATGTTTCTATAATACAAATGACGAAGATAAAAATTTAGATTGCATAAAAATGGTAATTACAGATGACATCTTTGTCGCTTCTTACGAAATTTATTGGTCGTGGCGACGAGTCAATTTTAAAAGTATATTAATATAATATACCGATCTGCCTCACATTCACTTATACAGTAAATGCAATACTTCTTGCTCGCTTGTCCCAAGCAACCCTAATTATCTAATACTTTTTTTTGTTGTTTTATACATTACGAGCTGCTCACATTCGTCGCAAAAGAACTAGTCCAGTTATTTTAGCGATAAATCGACTCCCATAATTGATCACTGCCTCGTGTGTATCACGAACATTTCGGAACAAGAAATATACATGTATAAATTTCAGATAATAAGCTAAATTAACGTAATCAGCGCTTATTGAGAATCGAACATTCATATTTTTTGTATATCTATATGTTACTGTAAAAGCCCGAACGACGGTAAATGCTAAGATTTTTCAGTAAAATCTAACATTTACCAACTCATAATGGTAAAAGGATTAAATGTTCTACGATCATCGTTCATTTTGAAATTATACCATCATCCACTCGATAAATCTTAGATTGTATCGCAGAGGCATGGTAATAGTCGAACTTTATCTTCATTTTCACTATTAAAAAATATTTTGAAGATGTTAACAAAAATACCAAATGATAAATAATAATTAAAACAATGTAGAGATTTGATAGACGACTAATTTTATTACCAATTATATTGTATTAAATTATTAAAAATACAATACTTATTTGATACAATTAAAAATGTTCATAACGATAAGTAAATACATGTAAGGTTTTGACACTGATACGTAACTAAAATAAATGTTTAAGAAATATATTTATTGTTTTATTCTTAAAACCAACATTTACCAACCGATAAAACTTAGAATGCATCAAACTCTATTGGTAAAAGCTAGAAGTAATTATCTCTTGTTTAAAAAATCCTCACACTTACCAACTCACGTTGGTAAATTTTCCTATTTACTATTTAAACCTCAGATTTATCGCAATTCGGGTTTTTACAGTAAAATATATATCGTTCAATAATTTGGAATACCTTTTGCTTTTATTGCAAAGACACGATGGTTCCCCGAGGTAAAGTACAGCGATCGCTGTAAAAATCGGGATTAGGCGAGCATACCAGTCGAACCTGTAGGACAAAGGCTTGATTGTTCGAAAACGAATGTGCCATAAGCTCTCGCATCTTCTTGCTGTCCGAGGTAGTTCCGGCGAAATGAAAAAAACAACACTTGCATATATATAAGTAAAAAGAAAACAAACCGAATGAATGAACATTCGCTATATAAATATACGAATCGAGGACGTTTTTTTTGTAAGTGATTGGAAATTTTATTTGTACACTGCTTCAGAACATGTAATAATAATTAATTAATAATAATAATAATAATAATAATAATCGCTGTGATCGTCGTCATTGTTAATAATCGTAACTATCGTCACCACAATCATTCCACCTCTTATATTCATCAACGCCACAGTCATCTTCGACAACATCAAATCCGATACAATGTACAAAAGAACTCGTTAACGATGTCACTGTCGATTGTAAACGTGGAATATTAATTCGACCGAAGCGCGCGAACGATTCGAATACGGGCTAATCATTAGCTGTGCGACGGATAACTTTAATTTTGATATCTTTTTTATTCCGAGATCGATACTTCCAATTGGTTCGATTTTAGAAAAAAAAATCTATCGTCGATCTCACACTTTATCTATCTTTCGCAAAAATGAAAAATCTTTCGTTGATATCCCTGGTCCCAGGGATATCGTTATACTCTGTGCGAAACATAATTAATCATCTTTTACATTAATAATGCAAAATCGATTCGATCGTTTCTGAAATTTGTTCGATTTCTCGAATTTACGACGTCAGAAAAGCGCGTCAAACGTTGAATTAGCTACCGCGTGAACATCCATTCGTTGGACCGAACGTAGCATTGAAAATGAACATGTGTTATTTGGAAGAATAATTTACGTATTTATTTACACTCGACGTCGAATATCGTCGATGATTTGCCTGAGTTCGATAATTTGAGATTAGAAAGTAATGATCTTTTTTTTCTTTATCGTTCTGTCCTACGAATGGAGTCGCGGGGATGATTGTACAACATTGTGAAAACGCAATTTTCATCGGTTCAATCTCAAATCGTCGCGCGCACTCGACACAAAATTCAACATCCACGGTTTACAATCGTTCAGTTTTCGAAAGATCGAACGATCGACGATTTCGTCAATCGATGTCGTCCGACCGTTTTTAATTTCCGATATTGTTTATCGAGTTCAACCTAAGCTGTCGCAATGGCGGTCTCCGTGTGCTTCACTAACAATTCAAAATTTCCTATTACTTATCATTCATGTATTTTTTTTTGTTTCGTTTAAGGTCAATTCACATTATTATGGTATAATAATTAATTAATTATAATAGTGTCATTATAATTCGTAATAATATACAACATTTGTCAATAGATCATTTATTCTAAAACCCACTATACTTGCATCCGATGCACACGCCGCAGCACACTTTATATACCTTCATTGTTCGTGAACACTCTCGTGTTAGAACGCCCTACGCGCGCGCACACACACGCACACACATACATACACGCGCACACATACACACAGACGCACACGCGCGCTCACTCGCTAGTTACACAATTACACAATTACACAAAAATTCACCGGCTTTTTCTTTTTATTTACTTTTTTGCTGTCTTTTTTTTTTTTTGATCATTTCTGTCTATAGTCTCACATATTTATTCGCACGCGTGACGAGGAGGACTGTACTGGCTTTACGCGTGACTTATACAATTAAATTGATGGTTTTTTTCTTTAAGCTCCCACCCTAGACTCGTTAAATTGACACGAACGATGTCAATAGCCATTCAACATGAGTGCTTGTTTTTTATGTATTGGTTCTTAATGTTTATGGGATACGTCGCGTGGCTGTTTGTATGTGTCACTCGTTCTCTCTTTCTTTCTCTCTTGTTTCCTACAAACTACATTGGCTCGTATGTATATTCATCTTTATACATAATTGCAAAACAACGAACAACGCTCGCAGTTGTTCGGTGAAGGAAGAGATTTCTTTTTTCTCACGATAAAACTGTGTCGAGTGATGTATACACGCATTCCTCGTAATTTATATTCCATTTATACGAATATATAAACGATGTGTGATGACTTTGTACATGCGCGACATTTAGAGTCGACGGTTTGTCTAAGAAAAACAAAATTCATCTATATCAACCCACTCCCCATCCCCCATTCGATCGGCAACTTCGTACTTTCTCTTCATTCTCGTTCCCATGCAAAAAAGAGTTGCACAGATAGGATAGACGAGAATTTAGTATAATTTTGCCCTCAATGATTCAGAAATGAAAGAAAAGAAAAGACAAAATAAACAATCCTTTCGATCACTGTCGTAGGCACGAATTTTATGATAAAAAGTATGATAGAAAATAGCTCGATTGACGGATTAGTATTTGTCGACACATTTTTTTTGATATGCCTGTGCGATGATCCATTCGCTTAGTGAGACACTCTATGAGGGACAACCCTTTGACGATCTATCGAGCTAAAGTTTTTCTACAATAATTCCTCTTTAGGTCGTTCGTGTAACAAAGAAACAAAACGTTTGAATTTATTCCAATGTCACGTTAGTACAACTCTGTCCTAGAACGTTTTACACGAATATGTAAAAGAATTTTCGAATCTTAATATTAATACGAATGAACGATACAAGCAATACGCCCTTAGGAATCGTCAAAGGATCGACTCGTGTACAGGGTTTCTGTTATCACATTTTGTCCTCGTTACGACGAATAAGTACGTATTGGCGGAACCGCAATGGGCCGAAATAATTAACGATTACGGTCGTGACAATCGGTCCCGCTAATTTTTGCGACGTAAAGAGCGCAAAATGTTACTGTCACGCGCACATAGCGTATACGCGACGAATTTCATTCCCACGAAGGAAAAAAGAAAAACAAAAAAAACTTGTATCCGTCGTCGAGTGAAATTCGCGAGGCGTGCAAAGATAACGCGAGACGCGATGAACAAACGGAGGATGATTCTCGAAGGGACACGGCGAAAAGATTTGTTTTCCATTCGAAAATCATCGTTCGAGAACTCGAACGATCTTTGCTCGCTCGAATTATAAAGGACCAAAGCGGACAAAGAAGATCGAAGCTCGACGCGAGATACACCGAGCGTGTATACCGAAGAGTAGTACAAAAATAGGAACAAATACAATGAGGAACATATTATACAATGTATAACATAATGCGCGAGGAACTTTGTACAATCAACGTTTGGGGTATAAAAGACACGAGAGACGAGCGGTTCGCTCGCGCGCGTGATAGATGTGTAACCCTATCTTCACTTTTTCTGTTTTTGGATCATCACAATGCGTTATGTATGTCAAAAAAAGAGAATCGCAATTTCGTCCGTCGAATCGATTCGATCATAAAAGTTTAACTGCAAATCTTGCGACGTATTTACACTATGATTATTCAATGTCCTCGTGTGAATTTTGCGACGTTATTAATTATCCGTCATTAATCGCAGGTTTATACTTTCAATAATAACAGCTTCAAGACAGAAAGACTTCATTTCGGCCTCGGGCCCTTGACAATTCTCTTGGCCCGTGTATTCGTGATAAGGGGAAGGGCGTGGGAGATTGGTGTGATATTTTACGTTATTAACGCAAAACGAAAAAAAAATACTGGATCTACTTTTACGCCTCCCGACTTCTCGTTCGTTTTAAATAATACAAAATAAAGAATAAAACGTCTCGACGAAGAATCGAATAAGGCTCGACACCTGGTTTTTGGGGGGAAGAGCCGATAAAATCTGTGTGCGTTCATCGGACTAGCGTCTCTGAGTCTCGGTGCTTGGGAATAAATTCCAAGCGAAGCGCGGGCGCGCGCGTCCACACACTCTCACACATACGCAACGGACATTCAAGTTCTTTCGTTTTTTTGTTTGTTATCTGTTATACCCATTGGTTCTCCTTGCGCGCACTTTTCCATCGTTTTCTTTTTTCGCTCGCTCGTTTTTCATTTTTTTGTTATTTTTGAATTTTTGTTCATTTTCATTTTTTTTTAAATCGCTTGCACTATACGTACTTACTCTATACCTCCTTATAATATTATATTCATTTACTCTATAATTATATCAATACTGTTGACGGATAGAGATTCATTCACAGCTCGCACCAGAGCGGTTTCATATCGTCTCTGCCGCGCGTGGTTCATCGTTTCGCTTCGTTAAAACTTTGTTTTTCATTTTAGCCTTTGTCACTGAGTTCACTCACGTTACGTCTTTTCACTTTTTTCATCCTCCTTTGCTATACATATGCATTTATGTATATACGTATATATTTATGTGTATATATATATATGTATGTATATATATATATATATATATATATATATATATATACACATACACATATATATACATACATAGATACAAATATATACATCGTTTTATCACACGCTAAGTCGCTCGATTCGACGTATCTTGGCCTCGGGTGAGAGTTATCTCGGAGAATACGAATCAAGCAACTTTTGGTGGAGCAAACACTAAGTCGTCGTCGCTTCTTCGTCCTCGTTGCTCGATGTCTCTCTGTTTCTCTGTCCTCACTCCATCTCATAATCCTTTGACCGAAGCACCACGTAGCGCAATACTTTGTTTACGCGGATGATTCTTACGATTGCCAGCTTCGTGCGTTGCAGGGACTTACGAAAAATTCTCGCAAGATCGTTTCTCACTCGAGTGTCCATCGTGTCGTTACGAGGATTTAGAATTAACGATCGGGAAGCGTGTGCACCACATCCAGTCTCCTCGAATTCTCTCTCTCTCTCTCTCTCTCTCTCTCTCTCTCTCTCTCTCTCTTTCTTTCTCTCACTCGATTCACTCACTCTCACTCTTTCTCTACGTGTGTGTATGTATATGTGAGTGTTTGTCGGTGTGTGCGTGTGTGTACGTGTGTGTTGGTGAGCGCGTACGTGCGTGTGTGCGCGCGCGTTTCTCTGTCCTCTGTCCTCTGTAATTCGCGTTTCGTTCTACCACTTCTCTTACGTGCTTCTTTTTGTTTTCACAAGAGAGTTTTCAGAATAAGAAAAATTACATGTGCCCTCGCTGTCCAAGGATATAGTCGAGATGATGCAGATAGAGCAATTGCTGTACAATACTCTGGAGCGGATCCTGGCCTTGACCTTGTCCCTGATGTGGCGGCTGCGTCAAACCTCCACCAGTAGGCTGAGCAGTCTGCGAGAGCATAGAGCTCGCACCGGGTTGTGATTCGGCGAGTAATCGTTGCTGTCGTTGCTGGGCCGCTTGATGAGCAGCCGCGAGCTCCGACGCTTCCATTCCCATCGACGAGACGTGACCGAGCTGAGCGTGGTGCTGCTGTTGCTGCTGTTGTTGTTCGGGTAGAACCGCGAGTCCAGACGGACAGCCGATCGGGGGCAAAACGCCGATCGGATGTGGCGAATATCGCGAGGCCGGAGATGAGGTAAGGTAAGAGCTCGGGACATTAGGATTCTCGCCCCGCTAGGGAGCCACGTTTTTGGGCCTGCGCCCCCGTCGGCCCCTGGTGGAGGGCCGCGGGGACTCCTGGCCTCACTGACTCACTGCGGGGCTCTTCTTGTCTTGCTGCTGCTGATTCGTGTCCTGAGGTCCCTGTACACCTGCTCCACCACCACCCTGAGGTCCTTGAACTCCCTGAAAAAACATGAAAAAGCACCACCACCATGTTTAAAACGTTTCCTTCTCATATAACTTAAAATCGAGGATGAACGCAACTATTTTGTCCCGTCACTCTCGGTTTCGGTCTTTCATCACTTCACCCATTTCTCTACCCTCTTTCTCACTATCTCTTTCCCTATTTTCCTCTCTAATTTTTCATCGTTTAAGACGCTAAATATTACTCAAGAAAATACTCGAACCTTCTCATTCTTCTCGAGGAACATCACACACAAAAAGGTCTCTCTGTCTCAAGGCATCGAGGGCCTCGCTCGTGTAGTAGAGGCACGTCTCGACGTGACTTTAATTACCTGACTGCCGGGTCCTCCCTGTGGCGGCCCTGGACCACGATCTGGTGGCCATGAGTTACCCGGTGTCGGTTCCGAATGAAATTGATGAGGATGCGGCGGGGGTCCACCCGACGTATCGTGACTGTGAGGATCCAGACTATTGGCAGCGTCGTATTGCGAATTTTCGAGCCTCGTTATCAATCTCTCATCCTCGTCGCCAAATTCACCACCCATCAGGGACGGCTCACCAACAACCATCACGTCCTATTGGTTATTAATTCGTACGAATAAATATTAGTGCTAATCAAAAATTAGCCGTCATAAATGGAATAAATATACCAAGTCGATCGTTCAACGAACCTGCGACGCGAGAGAAAAGTTTGGCCCTGGTGATCGTTTTTTACTAGGCGCAGGTGGGGCATTATTTCCAGGTCCCGATGCGCTGGCCTTCCGCTTTCTTCTCTTACTCGCTGGCCTCTGGGATTCTAAAAACAATTATACATACGGGTTAGGACCTTCGGGCCGGTCTCAAAGACCTGCAGCCTCTAAGAGAACATTTCGATACGGCTTATATTTATAAATATGTACATGTAAATAATTCTATCCAGCTGTGGACCTTTCTCGATATCAAAGGTCTCTGACGTATGCACGTTAGTTACACAGGCACGCATGCAAGTCACAGACAAATAGACAGATACTTTACGACGTCTCTCTGGTATGCCGTTTCTTTCTTTTCATATGACGCGAAATTTATTCTTCAATGTTCTTGTTTTTGATTCATTGAGTTATCTTTGTTTTGAATTTTTTCTTAATTCTTTCAATCATCGAGCTCGACACGAATCGGTCGTTACGCCGAGAGCCCGGGTATGAGAATTTTGAATTGCAAAACAATAATCGTGTACGCACGTAGCCATTGCCCCCAAGGTTTCGCCGACCTTGCCTAAGGATATACGGTCGTTGGCACTTGCTCAGGTGCGAAAGAGAGGCGAAAACGCCGTGGCCAGAGAACGGAAGCAAGGTATGATAATGGCAAGCGATAAGATAGTTCACGAGCAGCCCCTTCGTACGACGCCGATGTGTTCAACCAAGGATAACGGAGAGGAAACGAAGCCGAATAGTAAAGAGGGCTACGATTTCAGGAAAATTGCACACCGTGAAGCCGCATTGCTCTGCATGCTCGATGAACGAGGATCGGGCTCGTGAGCCACTATCGTCGAGACTGCAGGGGAAGCGCCGCCGATTCAAATCGTCATTTACGAATGCGATCAAAAATTTGCACTCGTCCCAAAATAATCAGATTGACGATCGTGATAATTGAAAGAAGAAACCAAATCAGTTTTTGCAAACATCAGTACTCCATAATTATAATTTTTGTGTAGAGACTCGAAAGCTACAAGGGTAAACGTAGAAACCTCTAAATTTTAATTCACAGTGAAACACGCAAATGTCCATCTTGTCAGTCAGAAAATGGAAAAAGGAACCGGTCGGGGCTCAAGCTATGTGTACACGACCATTACGAAAATGCCAATATAAGTTTAATATTTTGGTTGTCTCTCGATGCGAACGTCGATTCGATATCGGCTTGAATTCGAGAAAATTGTTCCTGGCCAAAAGTTGTACGGCCGGACTGGCTCCACTTGCTGGTGGTTGTCTCATGTAAAGCAACTGTCCGTCTACCTCTCTTACCCGGCGGGGCAACCATCCTCTGCCACTTCTGGAACAATGTAGTCTTCAGGCAGTCACGAGGCGAAAGCGCGTAAGCCTTGTGCCTCGACATTAGTTCCTGCATCGGTTCCAGTATCACGCATAACTACAAACATGAAAAAACGTATACATTTATATATATATATCAAATTCAGTTCGCGCCGAATATCGAATTCTGTGCAAAAAGAAACGTATGTGTGAGACAATGGGGGATGGAATCAACACGAATAGGGATAGGGGCAATTACGATGGTAACCAATACAATTATTTGAGCATGAATTACTTCGAATTATCACAATTAATCCAATCCCACTTTAGATAATAAAAAATAAAGTTATATATTTTAATTACAAAGTTAAACATCTTTCGCAAAGAAATTTCTTCCACTCTCAACATTAATCGAGAATGATTGATGAACTTACCCTAAGATAATTGAGGGTAGAATTCGTTATGCCATTTCTCGTGATGTTTTTGGTGAGCTGTTCGAGTCCCGAAGGATCTTGTTGAGCAGTCG
>JAPYZU010000622.1:0-25937 GCA_030523005.1 Tryphoninae sp. B BG-2022a
AGTTCACACGATATATTAGTTTTGTTGATTCAAGATCGCTGATCTTTCATACAATTCGTTTCCCAGCCCATCGTGTTTCTCGATAAAAATAGTCACGATTACGTTCTGTTTTTCTTTTTATTTTATCTGTTTGTTTTTTTTTTTTTTTTTTTTTTTTTTTTTTTTTTTTTTTTCTATAAAACGTTTCTCGTTCCTAAGGTTTGCCTTTACCTCGTCGTTGCCCAGATATTGGCCTCGCGATCGTCGAGTCACGTTACTTCGATTAATCAGACGTGCGATCACGATTTTCGCTCCAAAACTTTGTACACATTCGCAGTCTCGAATTAATAATAATTGCGGTCGAAACGTTCGATCATTTTTACCCTCTAGGTTTCAAACAATTTTGTTCCATCGCTCCAAATTAATTGTCAAAGAAAGAAATTGATTCGAGGAAAATAATTGATAAACGATAATTAAATTGAAGAGATAAGAAAGTATGTAGGCGAATTGAAATAGAATTTGTTAATGAAAAAATAAAGAAAACGATGAGCAAAAGAATAAACAACGTGTGAATGTGAAATTTATTGAAACGCAAATATGAAAATTAAAAAAAGTATCGATACTAATTGTCGAATTTAATTGTTAAAGAAAGAAATTGATTCGACGAAAATAATTGTCAAAGAAAGAAATTGATTTGACCCAAAATAATTGATAAACGATAATAAAATTGAAGCGATAAGAAAGTATGTAGGCGAATTGAAATAGAGTTTGTTACAGAAAAAATAAAGAGAACGACGAGCAAAAAGATAAACAACGTGTGAACGTGAAATTTATTGAAATGAAAATTAAATAAAGTATCGAAATTAATTATCAAAGAAAGAAATTGATTCGACGAAAATAATTGATAAACGATAATAAAATCGAAGAGATAAGAAAGTATGTTGACGAATTGAAATAGAATTTGTTAAAGAAAAAAATAAAGAAAACAACGAGCAAAAGTATAAACAACGTGCAAACGTGAAATTTATTGAAACACAAATATGAAAATAAAAAAAAAAGTGTCGATAAAAAAAGGCAAACATAGAAAAAAAGAATAATGTCGAATTGATAAACATCTTTATGTTTCTTGGTCGTAATGAAAATGGAAAGTGTAGTTTTACAGTTCACAGTCGTAAAAGGGTGAATTTCCAGGTCGTCATGCGTTGAGTTTTCAATCAACTTTCGTTAGCCACGTGTTGGCAGACACGTGGACTTTAAAGCGAGACAACATTGTGACGGTGAGAACAATAAGATTTTTTTCATGAATTTTTTTAGATAGCTTAATGAGTTTTTTTCGAGCTCGATCAAAGATATGTTGTTCTACATACATTAAAGTAGATTGGAGTAAATTTTCATTGGAAAAGAAGCAATAGTTAAAGTGCAATAAATTTTTATCACGAAACGACAATTTTCAAAGAAAGGCATGGACGATAATTCAATTAATGATATTCACTTCTATAATCCCAATTTTACTTCAGTTGGATATGTTAAATATCTGGATGAAATTCTTTGCAATTATAGTAGCTCTTATTGAGCTTACCTGCTTTTCTTTCTTTTTAAATTCCTATTTCTTAAATCAGGTTGAATGAAAATATTTCAAGTGAAAATAATTCTGTTTATTTCAAAACGTGGATACATTTCTAGACCTAAACAAAATCAACTTGTCTATTCAAGTTTAAAAAACGTAGCTTCAAGAAATATTCACTGTAACTATATTTTCTTTTTCTTCGTCAATAAAAATTTACTGGAATTAACTTTAAAGTAAGTGCAATAACATATCTTTAATCCAGCCCAACAAAAACATTAATTGAATTGAAAAAATTCCTGAAAAGAAGCTGATATTTCTGATCGTTACAGTGTTCTTCTGCCTTAGAGGGATGATTCTTGTTATATCAAAATTCACTAACAACCATTTTCCAGAATTTCACAAAATAAAACTTGCTTTTCTAGGAAGAAGCGTGAATGAAGAATTGGAGGAAGAGAAAAGAAATTCATCGGTTGGTGTGAAGATATAGAGCGAGAAAATGGAGAGAGGGTTGCAAAAACTAGCCAAACGTGGATGGAGGGTTGCAACGACAGAAACGTCCCTTACCTCGGTTTCGTACCTTTTTACATTCCACGGTTCGACCTTCGAAGGACATTCGCGATGGTTGCTCGATACATTGTCACGTAGCTACTTAATTACACGACAAACATTTTAAAATACCTTTTTTTATTATTTCTTCTCTTTTTTTCATTATTGTCATTTCTTATCTGACTCGCGTACGACCACCAGGTCTTTTTTTTCAGTCAAGCAACTTTGCTAAATACCAATGTGCGGACACATCCAGGAACAGAACGAGAATGCGTGTCGAGGTTCGCGTGAGGACAACTTCGAACAGCGAGGCTGTATTCGCGTTTTTCTTTGTTACCAATTGTTACCTCGTTTAGTTTTTATTCTGTTTTCTTTTCTAGAATTCGGACAGTAGAACGCCGTATATCGTTACACGAAGATTAACATCATCGTCGTTCGATGACGAGAAATGAATTTGTCGATTGGGAAGAGGAGAAGGACGTTGTAGTTTTTGTTTGGTCGTAACGTCACGAGGGAATCGACCGAGTTTGCGACTAGACCATTGCATTGTCCGAATGGAGACGAAACGCGTCACGAATGGTTTTGTTTTTGAACCCTCTCTCTATGATAAGTTGGCTGGTAAAGCTCGAGGGCAATGTAGAATGTCGCACGAGCGTTTCGATATCTCGTAGAATTAATCTTGAACGTCGATATAGTCCAGTGTTGACACAAGAAGCGATTATCATCGTTGTTCTATTGTATTTCTTTTAACTTGGGGATGGTTAATTACCATCGATGCGAGAGTAGTTCGGTTCTTCTGCGACATGTGACAGTAGCGATAATAGATTAATCATGACGAATAACGGGGTAATTTTGTCGTTACTAATGTGATAGTTTCGTTTTTTTCTTTGTTACATAAAGTTTACGAATTTGTTTATTAATTTTTGTCTCTTTACATTGGCAGATAAGAATATGGCGAAGAGAAGCAGGAAACGGAAGCTCGATGGAGAGGAGGAGGCAGAGACTAAGTGGGAGCTGACGAATATTTTGAACGTCGAGCTCAGGGAAGAGATGGCAACTATGTGGGAGGTTTGTGGTCGAATAATTAATAAATTCTTGCTAATTTCGATTGTTTGTAATAGTTACATGGTTTGTGATAGCTGGGAAATAACGTTGTTTTATTTTTCTTTACAGCTACCTCAGATCTTTCATTTTTTGCGTGTGAGTAACGAAGCTCTGAACATACCTCACCTTTCCATGTACGAGATGGAGAGAATGCTCGCTATGCCACAAGCTTCGAAGCAGCTAGCCAATATAATGACCTGTCTGTTGAGGTGAAATTCCACGTATGTGAGGAATATAATTTTGTTGGCAATCACTCAACCGATTTTATGTTCTTTTTTCCAGTCCACCCGTGCCAAAAGCTAAAATGCGAAAGATTCCACCGATGCCGTACGACTTCTGGGTCAATGTACTTACCCACAAAGTGAAGGGATGGTTCAAGGTGTATCAGAGCAAGCATCAGGACGTAACGAAGGTGAAAAAGCCATTAAAACATCAACAACTATCGCGATGGTAATATTTGTCGTTTGGGTTGTAATTAAACTGGTTGCCACAAGGTTTTTGATGCGATCGGTGTCGAGCCGGAGTTCTGGAGGAACTTTCCTGAAGCTTCCATTATCGACGAGAAGCCCTTCGAGGCATTGAGTTTCAAACAGAGAGTTTGGATATTGAAAACTCTCTGCGACACGGTTATGGTGTGTCGATGATGAAAATTTCATCCTTGTTCTGTTTACTTGCCAACGATAAACTGATCTTTCATTCTTTTCGATTGCAGTATTCTCGCAAAACTGTGCAAGATGCGATGGCTAGCAATGTGTCGGAGGATCAGTATCCAGTCATTCTTGGGGCTGATAGATACGGAGCAAAATACTTCTACTTCCCTCTGTTCCTCGAAAGTGATCTGAGGGTTTACAGGCATAGTTTGGACAACACAATTTTCTCTACAGTCAGGGTAAGAGACTGGCTTAGTTCTCACTTTGTGTTTTTGCTGAGTATAAAGAAAATTGAAATTTGGGCAATTTTGCAGCCTCCACCGTGGAACGGAACGCAAGTTTCGGTCACGAAGCCAGAGAAGAATAGACGAAGCAAGAGGAAAAGATGTCGATGGCAAAATGGTTCGTTGCCACGTGACAGAAAGCGTTCGAGAAAAGTTCAAGACGACGAGGTTAAAATGTCGGGCGACAGTGCTATCGGTTCGTCGGTAAACGAGGATACGAATTTCAGCGGCACGAGTACGTGCAGTAACAACAATAATATCGTTATCGAAGCTATCGACCAGAATCGATCGCAAAGCCCGTCGAGAACTTCCGAAGACGCAACGGGCGAAAGTCGATCCTTAAATCCAAAGTCGAGCGGTTACGATTCGCATACCTCGATGAGCGATGGTAAATCATTAAATGACTCGGAGGAAATGTTTCGTGGTTTCGCCAATAGTAACGATAGAGAGAATAGCATCGACGCACTTGGAAGTATACACGATATACTCAATAGGCTTACGTCTAAAGTCAGCGAAGGATTAACGAGCGAAGATTCGACGAACGATCGAATAGAAAGCAGTGCCATTCCCGGAGACGAGGTGGAGGAAGAAGAAGTCTCGTCGGCTAACGTTATCGAGACGAAAGTTCTCGACGACGACAGTCGAGCGTCCCGTACAGATAGTCCAAGCGACGATCTCGATTGGAGAACGTACACTCCGAAAAAATCGAGGCCAATTGACGCGGAAACACGACAGAAAGAAATGACGATTTTTCGGGAATTATTGAACGATGTGAGCGTTTCGACATTCGAGCTTGCTGCGGATAGCGTAGACTCGTTGCGGGATCTCGCGTTAACCTTGAGCACGATCCAACCGAGCGATGGGCGAAAAAGTAGTACCGTACCGAAATGCGAATTGATGTTGGCAAGGACGATGGAGGATCTTGTTGAAAGCTTGCTGGAGATAGAACCGAAGTTAAAAGAGTCGGCGAGAAAAGCGAGAGCGAAATTGAGGAGAGAGTGGACCAATTTCAAGGATGGGTAAGATCTATATCTCTAGACGCAACGTAACTTTGCTTTTAGACGGTAAAACATGAATCACGAATAGTCAGTGTTTTACATTGAAGATTGAAGGATCCTAGAGTCCTTGGATTATCGTAGTTAAACATTCTTGTTTTCGAGTTCGTGTATGGCAGCGAAGCCGCTGTGTGTTGTAGCATTTTGGAGGATCAGGACGCGTCCGGTGATGTCAAATGCGGCTCTAATCAGTGGATTATTGGATCACAGGGCTGTCCACTGTTATCCTGCAGCGAAACAACCTTGCAGACGTTATCGGATCCTGCCTTACCCGAATCTGCTACCGAAAATATCATTAAAAACGAGCTCCCAGAAGCCGAAGATCGAGTATCCAAAAGCCCCGAGGCGGAGTCAAAAGAGGAAGGAGGAAGGAAAGGAAACGACAAAGTCAAGGAGCGACGAGTTGGAAGCACAACCGAGAAATGCAAAACCGACGAAAACAGCGATGGTGAAAAGTCGAAAGGTAAAATTACTGTTAATATAGCGTTTGCTAGTCTCATTCCCGAGTCGTTGAACTTTTGTAAAATTATTCTAATACTCGTGACTCGTTTTATCAAAGAAACTCAACCGCAAACACGACGAGTCCTTCGAGCACGCGGAATACCATCCTACACCGAGCAATTCACGTCGGACGACGACGACGCGTACGAGTTGGAAGAATGGCCCTGCATTGAGACCCTCAACGCGACTCCCAGCACATCGGACGGTCCATCCGTTGCTAACGTTGCTCAAAAAGTCGGATCGAGCGACGCCGTGCCGGGAGAGAAGGACTCAGACCAAGATTGGATTTTACCGGGCGCTCGCAAAAGGAAAAATAAACGTTCGCGTAAGTTACTTGTGTTTGCTCGAGATATTGTAAAGAATAAATAATCTTCATGTTTTCATTTGATTTATTTTTTATTACAGCACCCAATAGAAGACTGAAAGGAGGGCTGCAAAAATCGAACAGTATTACCGGGGATTCGAACGATTCTACCGCCGTATCACCGCCGATGCCAGAAGATTTGGTGAAATCGAAGACGGATCGAAGCACCAAAGAGAGTAAGGACGACTCTTTCATCTGTAAATTAGAGAGCGTCCATTCCGAATTGGACATAAAGGACGAAGGGCCGATATTCGAATTTGCTCGTAATATCGTTAATCCGAGTAACGTGCAGGAGAATTATATAGCGCCTCATCCAAGCCCACCGTTTCCGCCAGTCAATTATTCAAGAGTTCTGAGACCGCCGATACCTCTACCACCAGGCATGATGCGACAACAAATGCCACCTAATTATTACGTTCAAGGGCCACAGACTTATTTTGATCCGCGGTACATACGCTATCCTACGTATCCACCACCACCGGTTCGAGGTGGTCCACCGCCCTATCCGTATACACCCGTGCCTCATCAGTACCCCGGACCGCCGAATTACTGGCAACCACTGAATCATCCATCCTTGCCACCGGGAATGTACGCAGGACCTGTTCTACGACCGCCCAATTATCAACCTCGTGGCATGGCAGCTCAACAGCGTCTCCAAGCACCCTCGACAACGCTTTACAGCGCTCGATTACCCAATGTAACGCCACCGAACAGAATGCCCGTTTCTAGGCCGTCTCTCGTTTCGAATCCTGGACCTAGGGCCCAACAACCACCACGTCCTAGAGGACAAACGATTCCGTCGGTCTCGAGACGCTATGCTCCCCGAAATTCCTTGCCACCATCCGCAGTAGCTCGGATGCCACGACCACCTCGACCGACTGTGGTTCCTCCAGCGGAAACCACCAAAACGAAATCCAAAACAACGTCGTTGATACTGTTGAGCGACAGTGACGATGAGATTGAGATGATCGTACCTGACAAACCAACCGCTGAAATAGCGAAAACGCCGCAGAATCGTAAAGCTGTAGCACCGGCGACGAAACGTCCACCGGCTACACAAGCAAAACCAAAACCAAGACCGGTCGTAACGTCCCAGATCACCGTGCCGAAATCGAACGAGATTCTATCCCCGCAGATGTTACAGCGTATGAGCCAAGGTGGCATTTCCATAACGCCAGTTAAACCACCTGCTTCGAAACAGAAACCTGATGAAAATTCACAAGGGACGAAACTCGTCGTTGTCGTCAACGACACAGGCAGTCATTTTGCCCTGGCGCTACCAAACGGTAGTAAATTGATTCTCACCCCGGATCAAGTTGCGCAGATTAGAGCATCGAACGGTGGCAAACTCGTTCTGTGAGAAACGGAAAATCACGACGTATTGAGAAATTCGTCGTGCTAGTGATCCGAGACACAAAATTGACTGCATCGTTTTCATTGTGTTTCCTTTTTTTTTAACTTATCAATGGCATTAGATTACAAAGTGTATTTAGATTATTCTTTTTAAGATACTTGTACGTAAGAAAGCGGCGATGATGTAACTTTTAAGAAGTAGCGGATTGTGGAATAAGCGAAATGAAAATTTCCATCCTCAGTGACGATGTATTCTTTTTATTTCGTTCGAAATTTAAAACTGTTCACGTTGGGACTGACAGAGCTAGTTTCAAGACTTGGGGCAGACATGGTTCCTGAATAGATTCAACGATCTCTTTTCGTTTCCGACGCATTTGCTCGTCACGATTTTTAAATCGTTTTGTTTTTGTAGAACCAATCGTTGGTAAAAACTTTTCGAGCATTGCGAACGAATCAGTATTAGGTAAGGGGAGAAAAAAGAATATTTGCTTAGTTGTGAACTGTAGCGAACAGCGTTGTAAAGAAATAATTTTAACTTGTAATTATCTTTTTTACATCGTCAGAACAGTATCAACATCCTCGTACACAAATTGTCAGCTTTACTCGTGTCTACGCAATAATATATTACCTCGCAAGTCATATTGTACAGATATACAGTATAATTGAAGAAAAAACAAAAACAAAAATCCAGAATAGATTTACAATGATGAAAGGATTTTGTTTTGTTTCGACGTTGATCGAATTTTCGATCTAGGAGATTGCACGAAACTCTATCGAAGCTTTAGTTACGCTATATTTACAGCATTGTTAGTTTTCCTTCTTTTCTTCTCTCCTAGCTCCCATGAGCGCAGCGCAGATTCGGATTTAGATCTGATTTTTCTTGATGTAAACTTCCTTGTCGAGGTCCATGAATTTGTTCAGTCGAGATCCGTTGTAAGGCGTGTCACTGCCAGGAGGATGAAGGCGCATCTGAGAGAAGAAAACGTAAATTTATTTCATTTTTTTCGTTCCGTTAGAAGTTTTGATCAAGGAAACTTTAGCTCGACACAGCGCGATCGGCAATCCTTCGACTTTTTGTATATCAGAGCACGGATAATTTATTACGTACCAGAAATGGAAGTTTTTCAATCCAATCTCGAATGCAAACTCAACCGTATTTACAGACAAATACAATATATCGTACAGACGAGATAGAGGTAACTATGAAATCATACAGCGAATAGAGAAACGATTGAGAAATATTTAAAATAACCATCGACAATATTACCGTGAAAACTACAAGTCTCCCTCAAAAGTATTTGTTGAGATAGTTGACAAGGAATGTTCGTGCAAAATTATCAGTGAAGAAATATTGAGCGGGGCTTCCCGGTACAATTGGTTTAGATTGAAATTCTAAGAATGTGAATGCGATTAAAATTTTAAGCATTCGCTCGATTATTATAGAAATATTATCGAGGACTGTAATAGATCTAAACAGTTTTTTTATAAGGCGAGAAGTAGTGCGAGATACTAGCAGAAATACTCCTACAGAAGGACACGAGAAATATTTGAACAAACATAAAATATGATAGTTGTATATATACACTGAAATGAAAAGAGAATGAGACACAGTATAGACAGAGCATCTTCGAGATCATCCTGTAAAACTAAGCTAGCCATCATTCGATGCTTGAAACGTTTGAAACATTTTGAAGTCCCTGGGGTATTAGGCGAGGTGGATAAAAATGTTAGATAGAGATAAGTGCATTGCAAGCCATTTCTTTTCTACAAGAAGGACAATACGTGGTTGCAATCAAACAATTTGGCACCCTCGTTGCAGCACAAACTTTTGTTAGTCACCAAAGTCCCAGAATTATGGTAATTAGTCATATTGAGAGAAACAAAAGAGTGATAAGGTACAAAATCACCATGAACAAGTCGTGTAAATTAGATTTATTATTTCCAATTGTTTACTCCATGTATATGGACACGTGTTCCTCGATTAACAACTACGTTTGATTATTAGTATAAAATTAAAAAATATTGTCTCAGCGAATATTGCATCAAGACAGGAATTGACGAGCGTCATAGTAGTGCAATTTATTAATAGGCCAGCGAGTTTTTAATCGACGTTTGAACGATCGAGGCCTCTCGATTCGTCCTTATTTCTCGATGTAGTCGTTGTCGACAGCAGGTCCAGCATCTTCCGTTTTTCTGAATCGCTTCTGAAATAAGAACAAAAAATAAAACCAGCACCTTACGGTTAGAAGCCTCGAATCGTAGACAGGGACTATTACGAGCTTTCTCGACCAGTTTTGTTAATCGTTAGGGGGAAGAATAATTGTCGTGAGAAATCACTTATTGGCCACTTTCTTTTCTCGAGTAATCTAGTCCTAATAACTCTTGTCTACAGATAAAATCATCCTCGTTTTTCTTTTTTAATAAATTAGAAAAAAAGCTGCGAGGTTCGGTTAGAAAATAATGAAAAATATTCCTGTTTTCGTTACAATTATTAATTGCGAGCGCCCACATTACTGCATAAAAAGAAATAACAATTTTTCTTACCTGTCAAATTCTGAGGAATTCAACAAAAGTGTAATTTCGAGGTTATATTAGCAAAATCGAGAATTTAAAAAAATCTCGTTTTTGGAATGTCTTCAAAATTATAGAATTGGCAAAGTGGATCATGCGGACGCTCGCATTTAGCCATTAAGTTTAATATTCCTTCGTTATCGTCTATTCGACAAGCTTGACATATTAAGTTGCGTTATGGCGACGAAGTGAATGGGTGTCTCATATTTTCTACGACCCGCATGACTTTTGCAAAAGGTCGCTAGAATCTACCTATCGAGGTGTAACTCACGCTTTTCACGCTCTTTCGAAATCACCGACACTCTTGACGAAGACTCGAGCGCGTTTCGTGCGTTATAAAATTGCAAGTCGGTCGACTCTTATAGGTTATAAAGTTCAAGACGCCATTTTCGTCTGAAAAAACAAGTGCCTTACCATAATCCTGTACTTCTCTTTGCAAGCGTATTCCGTCTCGTCCACGTCGTTGTAACAATCGCTCTTGTAATCCTCGGGTATGGGTCCACCCTCGAACTGACAGAGTTTCGAAAGTGGCCTCGAACTCACGATCATTTTATCGAAACCCGTTGGTTTGTGCTGAGGACAGTAGAAAACATCCGGTGTGTTTTTGTCGAAGACGATACTTCGACGCATCATGTCACCGGCGTTTGCGAGTGCCACAAGGCCCTGCGAATGAAAATCACGTAAGACATGAAAACAATCGTCCATAACCATTTTAACACAGGTGGGTCAAACAAATATCCTTTTATGAAGCATCAACTAGTGCAGGATACCTCAACGATATTTGAGTGACGATCTTTCTTTCTATAGAACTGTTAAAGTTTGTTACCATTTTTTTTTTCATAAATATGATTTATGAATTTTTGTTTTAAATTGACTTTAGGTTTCAAGAAAATGGATATTCGTATGGGATGCTGTTTTCTAATTTACGAATGGTGAACTTTGCATCTTTGAGGAAATCTTAATAGATTTTTCAAAGAAGAAAACAAAACTGGATCAAAGAATCGTGGTGTGACAAGTCTCTGTAGACGAGGGGCTCGCATCGTCTTAACTATCATCTTGGGATGAAAACGAAAGGAAGTGACACTTAATTACAAGCCATTAATTAACCCATCCTCTCTAGGATGGTGAAGCTACAGGCTTGCCTGAATTCACGTCACTTTCAAAGTGTTCTGTGTACATGGGTCACTTCCATTGAAATCAACAGAGGGAGCTGTTCACGCTCTTGGATTCTACTCTTAATTTTTTATATAATAGTTTGCTGTTTCTTTTATAAATTTGTTTGGCTAGGCAATGACAAGGGTTTTTGCAAAAAGAATTTATAGGAATCAAAGAATAAAGTAGGAACTTAAAAATTACAAAACAGCACAACCATCTTATATTAAATATGGAAAAATGCAAGTGCTGCTTTAAAGCGGATTGGCAACTGAATCGATTTCTTCCTACCAAGTCATTGATTCAAGTAAAAAATTTAATTTGAAAGAATTTACAAAAACAAAATTCTCATGGGGTTCCACCAGCGCTATACAAAATTAAGGACCGAGTCCCAGAGTATCAAGCTCATCGCCTTGTCCATTAGTCCTAAAATGGCTTATATAATGGCAAATAAATATATACGCCAGCCCATGTTCACAGAAAGGACGACATGTCTTTTATCTCAAGGAACAAAGGTGTATTACACATGGCGCCCTCCTCATCCACGAGAACTATTTTAATTAACTTTTCCAAGACTCCGCTTTGAACCTCACACCGTAAAAACAAACGCCAAAGGTAAATTCTCTAACGTTCTATCAACTCACTCTCGTTAATAGTAAATTAACTCTAGTATTTTCTTTAACTAGCAGATGATAGAAAACTTACGATGCAGATGATGGGCAGAGCCAGTCCACGAAGATTACCTTGAATGAAGAATAAACGTTGGATTAAATCGACGTCTGGAACATCCGACGAGTGGGTTTTCGAATAAAAATCGAACGATTTGTGAAGAAACGATCTTGACACGCTGCATTAGAGAACAATGTTGCGCAAGTGTCCTCGTTCTGGTACAAAGTGAGAGACGGACAGATGGAATTGGAGAAAAAAAAATTATCTGGGTTAGCGAGATCCGACATGCGGGTGTTTCGACCGGTATGGTCAGTTCAGGAACGATTTTTCTAGTTAATAATCACGTTTTACCTAACACGCGATAATCCTTTTTTCTTCATAATATTAATTCTATACCACCGAGTCGTGGAATAACGACAGTTGCAGGTGCGAATACTGGAAATACTGAAAAGCGAATGTAGATTGAGTTCTTTTTCTCAAGTCAATAAGGACTTTCTTGTAGCGGGACTTGGGCAAGGATCGATGAAAAAAAAAAACCATCGCGAGGAAGGAAAAACAGTAGTCGCAAGGACGGCTAGATCCGTTCCGCGCACCGGACTCTCTTTCGCCGTGCCGCATTTCACTCCGGAGACTTTGATTCAATACGAGGAAATAAACGCTCGAATTTAATAATCGTGCGAGGAAAAGCGAGACATTCCACCTGTCGGGCTGAGCGTGTCGGAAGGAAACGCTTTCAGCAAGTTTACAATAATTCGTTTCTCTTTTAAATTGACCCATCTATCTTCTACGTGACTTGCTTTAATTCGATTACTTCAAAAGATTGCATTTCATTAATTTTCTTAATTATTTTTCATAATTCTACTTCTGTCTCTATCTTAAGAACTCTTCGAAAAATCATTACACTTTTATTTTCTAACTTTTTTTTACATTGTAAGAATGTCCCAGGTACATGATAAAATTCAAATGCTTATTGAAATTACAGCTGTTCGAGTACAACGCTGCGGAGGCCGTAAAAGAAAAAAACACAGCTGTGGTTGCACACGATTTTCATGGAATTGCTTTTTTCGATTGGATGGAAATGATCGTTTTGTGAAATGTTCGAGGGACATGAAATATTGACGAGGTGTGAAAAGAAACGTGTCTGCATCGATGGGATTGAAAACGACGTGGAAAAGTGCTAAAGAAACAAACAATAACATTACTCATAGATTATTCTAACGTAGAAATTTCGCTCTATTCTAATTCAAACAAGATCTTTGACAAAAATTCTGAATGAACGAGCAGTGTTCGCTTCTGCGAATGAAAATAGATCTTTAAAAGAAAGAAATTGTACGACAGTCGAGTTATACAATTCGCGCAGTCTTATCGAGACAGGGATCATCCTCTTGGCTTTCACTCCGACGTTTTTGTTATTCCGAGCTCGTGAATTGAAGCTTACATTGCTCGTTCGCAAACGCGCGACATACGTATCATTATATAGATCTATAAATCTAACGAGTTAAATTGTCGGCTCGCGGGATGTCGAAGACCTCGACCTCTGGCATTCCATCTCCTGCGGTGCAAGAGCAGATCTGTTGCAAATACGCTTGTACCATTGTAATATAATATTAACGCGGAAGTGCGAGATAGATTGATTAGTCATTGTACGCGATACGTTCGAGGAGAATAAGTCTTGATCGATTTTACTTTCATTCTGCGGATGAAAAAACGATCCGGTTGCTTGTAATAATTTACATACACATTCTTCATTATTTTTTAATGTTTCATACATTCGATTTTCCTTTTCTTTCAGACTTTGACGTTTACCAATCTGGGACAAGGCCAAAACAGCGAAACAGCCCGAGGCAATTTTAAGAAATGGTACGAATTCGTATTTCTACGAGTGAAGCAACGAAATCAGTCGATTATCTGACAATCATTTTTTTGTACATACGTTAAAAAAAAGATTGTTTGTCAATTCTTTGAGTCGACGTTCACCAATTAAAAACAAAGGGTAAGGTAGTGATTTTTTTTTGTTGATAATCAGGACGCTGGTCACGTCACGCTTATATCCGTTTGCATGGTCAACTATTGTGTTTGACTACCCAGCGTGAAACATGTTGCAGGAATGAGTGAAAAAAATGGAATCGTTTGACTCGTCGTAGAAACTCGAGAGGGTTCAGCGTCCGTGGAAGAATCTTCGTTCCCCCTAAATCGTTTTTATCGAATATCGATTTTGGAAAAATCACCCACGCACCGTGTTTCTCTCAGGACGGAGTCAAAAGTTGCAATGACAAGTTGATCAATTGTTCAAGCGTATGAATAATCCCGAGGATTGACTTACCCATGCCGATGGGTGTGTGCGAAAGATCGAAACTGTATGGAACCTTGCGAGACTACGTCTGTTCGAAGACTGACTCAGCTTTGAAGTCAGTGGAGAGTCACGGAGAAGAAGAAGGTGGGAGTTTGATGCCGTTACCTTATACCGCACGTCTCAAAAAACCTCAACGACTCTCTCTCCCTCTCGATCTCTCCGAGTATTATGAATTAGGAGGGTATTATAGCTGTTAGAGACAATGAGAGCAGAAATAGAATTGGGGGATTTTCCTTAAAAAAGTAAAAACATGACATTGTTATTTCAAATATGAAAATAATAAGGGAATAGATTCTTAAAGTAACAAGATAAGTTAGAAATACATAGAATATAAAAATTGTCGTACATAGAATATTAAATTGTCGTAAAGTTATGGTGTTATTATATTATTTATAAATATTAAAAAATGTGCCTATCTGTAGTTTTTAAATTAAGAAAATTAGAGAGATTTATTTATTTATTCTCCTCGAATTGAGTGTTTTATTTTTATATTGCTCGGTCGAATGGGTTAGCGCTATACGCTATTTGATTCTGTACTCATTCTCTTCTTTTTTTGATAGAATGGCGAAGGAGTAAGAGCTGGTACTCGTATAGCAAACGATTCAAAATTCATTTCCAATGTAATTTCGTGAATCGAGGCCAGAAAATAAGTGGGCGTTCGAGTGGGTTTGCCTTCGATGACCTCGGCCTTCCCATAATGAGAAGACCAGGCGGATCGTGTCATCGCCCATATCGAGGCAAAGACGTCTTCTTAACGTGTCTAACATCAGGCGATAACCTAATAGCTATTTTTGGAGATTCGACTATTATTCCGTTCACACCCCACTCCGACAATTAAATTGAGGGTATTTATTTTTAAAAATATCTTACTACCAATTAAATCGTTATAAGCTTCAATCTGCTTGATTTATTACAAAATTTATATTCAATTTTTATTTCTCACATTGAATTTACATAGGTTTTTATTTTTTGCAACAGGAATGGAGTTGCCATCATCCTCGAGGATTCCACTGGAACAAAAACAATGGAATTTAATATTTAATCAAAGATTACATACGTGAAGATAGCGTTTCCCCAAACGTGTGAAAATAGTCTCGCCACAGCGAGAAAACGAGAGGTGTTTATTTGGAGTTGTCAAAGAAGAAGTCGACAAATTTTTTGAGCCCTGTTGATAACAGGTGGTTGCACGACGAGTTCGTTTTCGGAGCATGGGGCCATGGCCCATGTGTTTCTTTCTGATATCGACAGCGGTTTTCCAAGACCATAGGTTTGTCGCAAAGAACGTACTCGAAGTTTACTCGATGTTAACCACGATGGTACATGCCCTTCGTGACAAACATGCATTTCATCCTTTTGCATTGAAATTTCACGCCAGAGCGAGCGGTGAAAAGGTTTACAAGAACGACGATAACATCGGCACCGTTCTGTTCGAGAAGAGCGATTGTGGCAAGCACTGCTGGAGCAGCGAGGAGTTTGCTATTCTCAACAGTAGACGAATGTTCCAGGACATTTTACCAAGGGTGAGACAGCACTCGTCCCTTCTCCAAATACAAAAATCTCAATTGCTGCTTTCAACTATCTCATAACAAATTTTGTATCGATCATTGTTACCTTAAATTTTATCTTCATACTCGTAACAACAATATCGTGTGAGAAAACTTTCAGTTTACTTCGCAATTTTTACACTCCTCTGAGTCATACGAGTTTGCGATAAAAATCATTATTTCCCAGTGCTGCTCTGAAAAGAAAAAGAAGCGTACGAGCTGAATATTTTATTTCTTATTCGAGTAGATTCTAGTTATTCAATCAACGAAGCGGATGTAAGGATTAACATTTTGTTTCTCACGACGCAGGTGAACGTAATAAACAGCCAGAACGATCAGTACATAGCACTGCTTATGGATTACTTTCATATCTGCCTGGAGTGCGTGAGGAAATTGTCGATAGGCAAGACTAAACATCTGATGCTGAAAGCTCTGGCCGACACGATGGGCGGTTATCTTAAAGTTTATATACTACCGTTGACCAAGCACTCGTACTACGCCGGTAACATTAAATATCGTAACGCGAAAAGGCTTTTTGAACTTTTCGAGGAGTTGAAGAGTTTTCTGCACACGAATGGAGACGGATGGCGTGTATCCAGTCGCGTTACAGCGAATCGCGTGAAGATACCACCGATCGTCATCACACCGAGTAAATCAACGTCCGTTTGCAACGGTCTCGTTACTTATCCAGCTGGTGGGCTTGAGAAATTTTCACTTCAAACTTTCATTCTCCCGGCATGGAAAATTGCTTGTTTATTTTAATTAAGATCTATTCAAATTAATTATGATCGTGTTGAGTTTAGTTTTGATCTAATTAGCTAGAAGGAATTTGCGTGAGTCAAATTGGATTTGTTTCTTTTACAAATTAAAGGTGGTGAGGAAAATGATTCTCGCCACTATCGTCAGTATCATTTCAAGAAAAAACGATCGGTCCATCATCAACGAAGAGCCAGGGGACGTTCGCCACGGGGTAAGCGCGAGTACGCAAGTAAATTCAATTTTTCATTCTCCAGATTGAATGAATCGTTGATTGGAAATTCATGAAATTGTTCTGTTTTTGTATTTTTAGAATACGATGATGGACACGACTCCGGACCGGTAACAGTCCCATTGCCTTTTCTCGATGATGAAGTAGAACCCAATAGGTAATTCGATCACGATTAAATGGAGATTGAAAAAACGAAGAAATACTTTTTTTTCAATTGATTTATCAGCATCGCTCTGCCCTTCAAGAAGGACAATCTTCAATCTCTTCAGAGTGAGAAATCGGCTTTTGCAATCGTCAAGTATTACGTGGCGAGTGTTAAATGCATCGGGTCTAAGTCAAGAACGAAAATTCAACTAGAGAAGTTCAATCGTGATCTTCACGAGTGGATTGGAAAATCTGTGAGTTGGGAAAAATAATAAAATGGTTGTATAAAAACAAAAGGTGAAACGAGAATGTTTGCTAACTTAGCATAATTTTCAGGTGACGCCGCATCTTGAGGACGACAAATGGTATCCGGCTTTCGGCGGTGTACTACGAGTAATGGCATCGTTGAAGGAGTCAGGTGGAAAATCCCCCTTTTGAGCTCTCTCGCGACACGCTAGATTAATTCTAAATGCTACGAGCTCTCGCATACACGACAGATCCTAACTGCCTCGTTCCCATGGTGAACTAGAAGCTTAACTCGTCTTGGTTTTCACAGGCTACGTCAGTACTGATAGGAACAAGGGAAAATCGGGCGGTGGCGAGTATCAAGTGATGCCCCAATTGATCACCGAGACGATACCCAAGCAAACGTCTGATTCTGGAGTTTCACCGTTGTACAAGAACGACGGAGGTCGTAGAGCTTCTCATTAGCCGTTGAATACACTTTAGTGACAAATGTTTAGCTATTATTAATTTTATCGCACAGTTTCTAATTAATCATTCTTATAATTAAATTAGTTTTTATTGTCATTTTAATACAAGCAATCAATTATGGCGAATCAGAATTATGAATTAATCGAGATTAATCTTCTTTTTTCAGATGGATACGATTCCCTCTCGTTTGGAACTACCGAGCTAATCGTGATCGCTCTGGCGAGTGCTCTGTTGGTGTGGTTGTTCGTTGGTCTAACTGTAGTTTGCTACAGATTTTTGACAAAAAATTCTGAGGAATGCGAACCGTGCGAGTCAACGAAAAGTCCTCCGTTAGTTAAGTTTTTATAATCTCATTCTTTATGAGATTGTGGATGTCGTTAATAAGAAGAAATTAAATTATTCAGTGTCGCAGTCTTGTACGAGGCTGGAGATTATTGTACCGAGGACGTGTGCCATTCGAAAGCATCTCACGAGGGTCTCGTGGAAAGTTTTAAAAAGTGGTGGAGAAGTCGATTCGGGGGATGTCCAGGGGGTTGTGATCGATACGAGGACGAGGAAAGATGTTTGGCCGCTATGAGTTATACGAGCAAGGACACGGTAGAAGCGAGCAACAGTGGCAAATCCATTCAGCAAGTTTTCCACCTTCTTTCCTTATTTTGCCTTATACTCTAGTTTCCTTTCTCTTATGCACGTCCATATCACAAGCATGATATAGTGTTTCGTATTTTCTCATCTTAACTCTGACGCTGTTTGCTGACATTCTTTTGCAGAAAAAGACAGTATAACAAATCGGTCTCGGTGTCGCGTTCAACATCACCGCGCGAACGACGATCCTTCAGGGTAAGTTTGCACATTCGTCTCCCTATTATCTCTCGACATTTTCATAATCCTACAATTATATTTGTCGACGAATGAGAAGAAAAACTGGAGGTGAAGTAATCATCCATTCGTTTTATATTTTGATTTTTGCAGAAAGTCTGTTACAGCTCGGATGAGTCTTTTACAAATTCCGATAGTCCGACCAAATCGAGGTAATACTGCGAAGACTTTTATAATTCTGAATTGATTATAACGTAACGATCAATGATTTTTTTACTCCTGCGGTGGTCGAAGAATGGGAACCAGTACGGGAGACGAATGAAATGGAACGTATGCGCATGGGATATAGTGTACAAGATTATCTAATCGACTACCTAATGATTCGTAAAGTTTATTATACTTTTAGCAGCTCTTTGTATTATTAATTAAATGTATTGTAATATATAAAGAAAACAGTGTGTAAACATTTCATTATTTTCGGTCAGTCAGAAATCTGTTTTACCGAGAGCATGGTATTGCAGTGGGAAAAGTTTCAGATTCCCGCCGTAGGTTCTTGGAAGCGCTTAACGCAGCAACACGTGATCATAGGAAAACCTGCTTTTACCAACGGCATGATTTTCAGCATAGAGCGCTTCGGAATTCTGCCAAAATGTGACGAGGGCGCTCAATACGATAGTAAGTGCTCATGGGAAAAGTAAAGCGCGAAGAACGCAGCTGGTGTGGAAGAATTACTGCAAAGGAATGCAAAATAAACATTAGAGTTTCGGTCAGTTGTTTGCATCACTTTTTCTAAACATTAATAGGATTCATATCGAGTAAGTTACTGTTTGGAAAGACTTAACTGATGTTAATGTACTTTTCGCCACAGGTGTATTTATAGTTGTTATGTCAAATAAATAATGTCGTTAAACTTGTTTACCCGCATAAGGATACATTTTATTTGAGTATCTGTTAATAACCGTTGTACATTAATTGGAAAACAATAATCCTCAATTGTCGCTGCCGATTATTTCCATATATCGGATTCGTCCCGAGAAATGAAAAATGTACGAGGAATTCATCACGAAACCCCAGGAAACGTTCGACAAATATTCGGATTTACGTGAATTGTCGAGTGAACCGAACGATGTAGGGGTGAAAAAAAAATCGGCCCAATTTCCTCGAAACTTTCCTTGTGCTACTTTCCCTAGTATCCCTGCGGATATGAGAGACTATGAAAAATGTCATATTTCAATTTGTTTGGGGAAACAGGAAGGGAAACTCGCGTGTTCGTGAGTGTGTGGATACGAGGAGCATGTGGGCGCAAGCGTGTGCGAACGTGCCGGGCGATCGCACGAGCCTGGCGGGTTGGGTGCGAGGTTAGGTTAGGGAATATCGCCGCTGTACCGTAGGACTCCCCGGTGGGGGAAACCAGTGCCATCTGCAGCCTGAACGTCCCCGTGGGGGTCGTAGAGCGAGTGAGAGAGTGCAAGCGAGAGGAAGCGAGCGAGCGAGTAGTAGTAGTGGGGGTAGCGAAACTCCACTCTTCTATACAACACGAACTCTCGTGGTTTTCAGTGTCGCGCGATACGTCAGCGTACGCGTTTCGTTAACGCTCGGAAACTTTTCGTTCCTCACACTTCGTACCTTCGTACCGGTGCACGTGAGTTGTTCCAACCGCTGTAAACACGGGCAACGCGACGGAACATTTATCGAGTGACAAATCGTCGTTCCCAACTGAATGAATAAGAAACCCGATAAACTATCTCCCGTACGAGTGACATAACCAACAATATAAAAAAAACTCTTCGAAACAGACGACACGACGGAACACTTGTCAAGTGATAAACTCGTCACTCGTCAAGACAGTGAAATAAAAACATCCAATTCTCTCGTCACGAGTAACCGGAAGTGACATAAACAAACACTTTTAAACGATGGAAACAACTGTCGTCCTTAACAATTCGTAATTTTCTCAACATCCTTTTTTCACTCTCAATGCTCATCCACCAATAACATCTCGATCTCGACATCGCCAGTGAATCAACAACAACAAACAAAAAGAAACAAAGTGCACCGGAAATTTTCCCGGTGATAAATAGTACCGAGAATAAAAAATCGTTAATTAACGCATAAATAAGTGGGAGACGAGTAAGTGACAAATCGGATACGATGGTTTTTCCGTGCGGTAGAGGTCGCTGAGATAATAATAACAACATAACGTTCGATGTAAACGCTCGTCAAAAACCCGGGGAAGTCTCTGATTCACTCTTCTCGTCTCAAAGTGATAATTCCTCTTTTTTTTTCTTCTTCTTCTTTTTCATTAAAACCAGGAAACGACTAACAAAGGAAAATCTCATATTTCCATTCTCTCAATCTCAAAGTAATAAAATATTGTCAAATCAAAAAGTGTCGCACGATGGGTTTAACAGGGTGGGTAGTACCGTGATTCGAGAGTCAGTGATCGTCGTTGGAGGCTCGCGAGCGGCGTAGGAGAGCGAGGCACGAAAAAAAGGACATTTTCTCGTCGTTTCGCGAGATTCTCTCTCTCTCTCTTACACACACACATACTAATAGCCTCGTCGGCCATGTTTGAGCGAAGACATCGTGGCTTCTGCGGACTCGTCGCGTTGCTGTTCATCGCTGCGGCAATAGGTAAGTCTCGATAAACAAAATTTTTTATACAAACACACACACAACAAATATTCGTTTTAATTACCTCGTTTTAATTAAATTTTTTTTATCCAAATTTACACATACGAGAATTTACGTAAATTCGTAACGATATTCGTACAATGAAAACGGTTGGGTACGTTATATCGCGTAACAACGAGCGGGCTTTTGGGACTGTTGGGTGAATTCACCGAGCTATAAATTACAATAACGGTAATGAGAAACGATGAATTTTCCGGGCCTGGCTCTAGTGGTAACTGGAAATTTCGTGCAGTTCGGTGAAAACTTTCATTCTCTCTCTCTCTCTCCCTCTCAGTCTCTCGTTTGGCAACTACATAGTTACTACTTGTTGAATTCACCTGACGAATCGTCCCTCGTGATGTGCCGGCATTTCCGGTCGGCTCTCCTCGCGCCCCCCCCCCTCCCTCTTCCTCGCGACCGTTATACGCAAATCCGTCACATCCTTTTCATCGGCCTACGCACTACGTTCTCACTCCTCCGTCGGCGTAACTATATGTGTGTATAGATATAACCGAACCAGTGTGTATACGCGTATAATCTTCGACATAACGAATACGCCCGTCAAATATCGAGAGTGAAAGGGCGCTGATGGATTTGTGGTATAGCCCTTGCTATACACGTGTTATATATATATGTGGAGGAGAGGGGGGGGGGGAGATATTGTTAAGTTGCGTTGCGCGCGCGCGCGTGAGGGAGTGGAATGGGAGTGAGGGAGAGGGAGGGGGGAGAGAGAGCTACCCTCCAGCTGATACGTCCTCTATATGACATTACTCTCCGCGCATTGTTCGTTTCGTCGACGAATCGGCTTTTACCACGCGCTTCTCGCGCGCCCGTACACAAATTTATTATTCCACTTGGCTGAAAATGGCGGCCACGCTTTTCATAATCGTCTTATCGGTTATTGTCAAATTTCAATTGTTTATTAATAAATTCTATCTTTTAAGTTTAATGTTTTTTCTTTTTTATGGAGGAAAATTTGTTAATTTTGTATCGATGGGTTTTATTAAAATTGAATTAATTAATTAATTTTTTTTTAATTGTGAAAGAAAAAGGAAGTTACTTTTATTTTGATTTGTCTTTTGTTTGGGTAGAGCGTAATTTCGTGGGTATTGAAATATTGTTATCGGGAATTAAAATTTCCGACCTTCTTTTGGGTTAATTTCTTTTTGAGTTTTGCGCGCTAGTAGTTTGACATTCGAGAGAAAGATGTTGCAAAATTAAAAAATCTCGTTTTTGACGATTCGAACGATTCTCGTTAGCCCCCCCCCCCGCGCTCGGTCAACGGAAGTTAATTTTTTCTCTTTATCTAATTTGGCAGTAACGTTTCATCGTCGCGCGTCGGCGAACGACTCATTCTCATTATCGCGATTATCGTTTGCGTCGTCCCTTCCGACGCCCCCCCCCCCTCCTCCCTCCGCCGAATCGTTTGTTTCAGTGACCGTTATCTGTATTAAAAACGCACATTTTCGCCCACGCGATTCGTCCTTCTGGTTCTTCTTTTACTTGCAAAAAAATGTCTTTTTTTTAAAAATCATACTTTTCTCATCCCCTCGCTAAATTCGCGGTTTTTTTACCGCGCGGGATAATAATAGTAATAGAAATAATGATTGAAAAAAAATCAGAGTAATAATAATAACAATGTTATATATATATATATAATATAAAATATAATATAATATAATATAATATATATAATATATAATATAATATGATATAATATAATACAATATATATATATATATATATATATAATAAAATATAATATAGTATAATATAATAATCACAATATTATAATAACAGTAGTAATAATCGGAATAATAATAATATATTAATCATAATATTATAATAACAGTAGTAATAATAGTAATAATAATAATATGATGATAATAATAGTAATAATTTGCGAAAGGAACCAAAAAAAAAATAAAAATAACAATGTCGCCACGACAACAGGTAGATTGATGAGAAAAATAAACGCTCGAGTGCAGCGACCGAGGGTGTTATATACTTACCGTACTCGCTTGATATTACATCGAGTCGCGAATATACGTGTCGTGTCCATACGTATACGCGTATACATATATATATATATATATATATATATATATATATATATATGTGTATACACGTGTACAATGAGTACGATTTTCGCACACTGTCTCGAATTGGCGTTGCACAGGTGTGAAATTCTCTTCGTTGCCACTCTGCCCCTCTCCTCCTCCCTCCACTTCTTCTTCCCTCCCTTTTCCTCCCTCGCCTACTTTTGCTCTCCATAAACATTCAACAAGTGCTCTACGTCGCCATGAATGGAGTGGGGGAGGGGAGGGGGGAGGTTGCGAAGAGTAAGGCGTGGAGCTGGAAGTGAAGTAGGAGTGCTAAACTAGAGAGGGGGGGGGGATATTTCTCAGGCGGCAAAACGGAAGTCTTAGTTCCCGTCTTCACCTCAGTCTCTTTATCTCTCTCTCTCTCTACCCCCCTCTCTCCTTCCCTCCCTCCCATCTTATTATTATTATTGCATCTTGAAAAAATTTGTAAATTTGTCAAACTGGCACAAATTGTAACATTGCAAATTTACGTATTTGTACGATTTGTTAATTTAGGAAATCTCTATATTTGCCCCATAACTAGCTAGAACATAATTAAATATATCAATCAATCAATCTCCCCCTCTTGCGATCGTAGATAAGAATTGTATTCCTTTTTCAATTTTTATTTCGCCTCTCGAACTCTCCGTGTCCAATTCTTTTTTCTTTGTTTGTTCGTGTTCTTTTTTGATGTACTTTACTTCCTTTTTCTCCTTTTGCCTTTTCTCTTCAATGTCGAGGAACCACAATTGGCGTTTGGGATTATACACAACTGGAGAACGATATGTGTACCGCATGAGGGAGGGGGATGAGATGGGGTGCGCGCGCAGATGCGCTCGTGTGTGCACTCGGCCCACGAGGGGCGAGTGAGCGGCAAGGGGAGGGGGGAACAGTGGCGGCGGTACGGCGTTGGGACGGGGGAGACGAGCATTAGCATTGTTGACTTCGTAAATAGTGGATACGCTTAATGCCCACGTTATAATACCCGTATATAGATGTACATGTACATATCCACATACACGATGATTTATGTAGAAATACATATATACATATATACAGGGTGAGTTTTATAAAGTGTCTCAAACTTTATTTCAAGGTAGATGAGATCATTATAAACAAAAGTTGCAAATATACATTGGGGATATTTTTAATAGTTTACGAGATATACATTTTTAAAGCTGGTCCAATCAGAGCACGCTGAGAAGCGTTGGAGCCGCCCACTCCTTGCGCTAGCCGTAGAGGTAGCACGTTCTAGGGCGTTACATTTGGGGTTGCAAAATTCAGAGCAGTCAATTTGATTTATTATATTATTACGCAGTCATTTTTATTTCTCGGGCATTGACTGCTCTGAATTTTGCCGAGCGCGCCGGAAAACGTTGGGTCCGCCCACTACCCTCCCTAGCAGCCAATGCCTGGGAAATAAAAATGACTACGTAATTAAATAATAAATAAAATTGACTGTTTTGAATTTTGCAATTTCAAATGTAAAGCCCTACATTGTGCTATCTCTACGGCTAGGGCGGGAGTGGGCGGGTTCAACGCTTCTCGGTGCGCTCTCATTGGACCAACTTTAAAAAATTGATATCTCGTAAACTATCAAAAATATCTCTAATGTATATTTGCAACTTTTGTTTGTAATGATCCGATGTACTTTAGAATAAAGCCTGTGACACCTTATGAAATTCACCCTGTAGATGGATAGTTGTAGAAGGTAAAGTCGCATGGAAGATTTTCGGAGAAGAGAGAGTCAGAGGGAGAAAGAAACGTCGAAGAAGCTTTCAGAGTGAGGGTCATTATTTTTATCGTCATCACGAGATGTCGCAGTCACTCTGAACAAAAGTAAGCAATGTGCTATAGACACACATTGAAAAAAATCCCATGGGTTTCGAGTGTTGTCCGGTGACTCGTAGTGACTCGCTCGTCGTCAATCAGCGAGTAATATATCATTTCCGTTTGTTCGTTCGAGTGCAAGATTCAATTTAGTAACGATTTATCTCGTGCTTCGTAACGGGTGGTCTCCTCGATTGGGGGGCAGGGGGGGGGGGCAAAATTTCCAAATTTTCGCTAATCGAACGAAATCTCTTTCGATCTTATCAAACACCGTCCTCATCATTATTCCCGGCTTGCTGGCAACAAAAAATTACATATTTTTATTTTATTCTGAATTAAACAAAATGTTTATTATTTACTTTATTATTATATAAAATTATATTAAATTATTATTTAAAAAATTATTATAATATATACAATTTATTTATTTTATTTAATCTTGGGAAAGAGAAAATAGAATTGCAAAATATAGTCGAAAGGATTTTTCATGTATTTTTCATTCATATCCGTTCTTCCCAACGTATAGTCACACACGCGTGTTCATATGGATTTTCTGCTTATCCCTACATCTCGCTCGTTCGCTTTTCCTTCGCATTCGTCGTCGCGGTGCCAAGTCAATGGCCCTATCTAAGGGTGAGGAGAGAGGAGGAGGGATAGGAGAAAGAGCGAGACACAGGTTGAGGGGGGAAGGGGGGGGGTATAAATCTTGTGCTTAATTTTAGAAATGGGTAGCTTTTGAAGCTCGTCCCCACTTGCAGATATATACGTGTATATGTTTTACATGCTATGTAAAGCACACTCACACGCACACGCACACGCACACGCGCACACGCACACGCACACGCACGCGCACACACACACGCGCACACACGCGCACACGCACACGCGCGCGCGCACACACACACACACACACACACACACACACACACACACACACACACACACACACACACGCACGCACGCACGCACGCACGCACGCACGCACGCACGCAC
>JAPYZU010000623.1:0-24951 GCA_030523005.1 Tryphoninae sp. B BG-2022a
TATGATTAATGAAACGCGTGAAAAAAAAACTTTTTCAAGCTAGAGTTGAAGAAATAAGTACTAAATCTTCCGATGGTTGCCAAAATTATTATCGGTCACTTTATCCAGAATAAAATAAGATAAAGGAATAATTGGTGGGTTCAAGTTACAGGATACGATATTTATGATGGTACGAAAAGCTGCGAGAACACTTCTTATCCAAAATTCAATCAATTTATTATCTTAATAGATAGATATACTTCGCATATAACTCGTTATACTACTCGGCGAACTTCGAAGAAACGTTTCAAGTAGAAAACTTGACCCAACGTCATGGAAAACAAGACTGTTGCCTCGAAAATCGACCACAGGACTACGTGGAAGTTTGTACTTTCGTTAATAGCTCTGTGATTTCTATCCCGTACCTGAAACATAATATAATAATATTTCAAGGATTTTCTAAGATTATTATTTGATTTCATTGTGTTTATAAAAGAAGTACACATTATTATTTTGTAAGTTTAAGTTCATGAAACTGGCAATAATGCAAAAAGTTCCTAAGCGTAGTACCTGCATGTATTCCTGCTCCGACTTGACTCCCCATAAGCTTGTGCTCAAATCCTTGATCATTCCATCTAAATTTACATGATTTGCCTCTGTGCCTTGAGGAGTTTCAATTGCAGAATTATTTTCGCTGGCTGGTTTTGGAGGTTCTCCGATATCCATATTGAACATAACAACTTTGGGTGTCATTGTGCTCTTTTGGTTGCTGAAGCAATACGTGTAGTCTCCTGATATGTCAGCGGCAAATGTGTATTTACCATTGCCTTCTTGTTCACCCTGGTGTCGTATTTTACCATCAGGACCAACTATCCTTACATCTATATCCAAAAATCCACCTTCCGCTATTTCAAATGTAAGGCCTATAACATTTTCAATATCTATCTGAGTTCATATTCTTCTTTTATAATAGAAAATACATCGAATGAATATTAGAATAATAATCTTAGTGCCTACAATGGTTTTGCAATTGTACAATTTCCATTCCAAATATATGAATCGTTCATTAGACATTAGCATCTTTATTGGAAATGATAACAATAGATGTTAGCTCATGTTTCATTTTTATACATGCGACACCAGATATTTGTACATTCCGTCTATAAATTTTTGGAGTATCTTATAGTTTCATGATACATTGGTAAAATGACCATTACTGTCAGTAAACAGCTGTTCCATGATTGTGTTATTCTTTTTTTTATACAGGGAACATTTATGTGAAAAGGGGGCCATCGTCCTGTTAATCAGTATAAAGTAACAAGCTTTTAAACACGTTATTTATACCATTTCCCTTCGCTACTGTGTCTATAGCGCCATCTCTATCACTCTTGTAAAGCGTTGAATTTTGAGGTTACGTATAGATTTTATGAAAATCGAGTATAGTAATTGAGAAACAGAGAAGGAAGTAAATCCATAGGAACGTTCACAAACGTTTTAAAATTTCACGATTTCCATACTGGAATTGAACATCGTCAGAATATTGAAATTCACTCATGACAATAAAAATACGTGGGAAAAGAAAACTTACCCATTTTTGTGCCAGCCTCGACCCGGTCGAAAAAGCATTCTTCGGCGTGCGCATCAACTGTTATAAAGTATGCACTTGTCTGGCTATAAAAGCTCAACAACAATAGGAACGGTAGAACAAGTTTTTCCATTTTTATAATTCTGAAAAGTCAACTAAATGTTTACTTCGTTCGACGTTACGTGGTTTAGGCGAATAAGCACGTTCAATGGTCCTCAAAATATTTACAATTAAGATCCTTGTTGTCTTTCAACCTATGTAGTTGAACCAATTTTATTCCTCTCTCACAGTTTCGTTTTTGGACGTAATCTACTGGTTACGCCGTATGTCACGAACAGTTTGTCAGACCGACGAAATGTGGAAACGCCACGTTCTTCCGTTTATCGTGTCACCTTAAGGTGCCTTTTCACGTAGACCTAGAAGCATGAACGATAAGTCAGCTCCATAAAGTTAGTCACACAATATTAACGTTTTACACTTTTTCTTCTTTTAATAGTTTATAACTTAATTAAAAGGTTTGCTTGTTAACAGTTTGTTTTTCAAACGAAATCTTTTATTTTTACCTGCAGGCCAACTTTAAATCAGATTTATAACTTGATTTTATACAAAAAACCATTTAACTATCAAACGTTTTAATTCAGTTATTAAACATTATTAGGCGATAGAAAAAATAAAAGCTTTGAAGAGTTAAAATCGACCGGCCAATTTTGTACTGCTAAGTAAGGTCCAAGGGCTTTTAAATATAAAACTGATACAAATCACTCGTCTCGTGACTTCGTGCAGTTTCATGTAAACGGGACTTGAAGAAATAATAGCAGAAAACATATTTATACTGGCGGGATATTTCGACATTGCAGAAGCAATTTCCAAATCAACGACACTTACTACTTATTTTTATTTGTTAATTGGATAAAGGGTTGAATTTTGCTTACGCTTTCTTTTGAATTGCGATTATGGCCCTCGTCAACAGTTTACGAGTCATGAAGAAAGTTAACTTATCAGCATCCGATTTTTTCGGAATTAATCGAACACTTTATAGAAGATTCAGTAAATCTTGTTCTTGGTATGTATAACAATAAACATTTGAATTTACCAATGCATACTTTATTAAAATAGGGAAATATCATCTTATCATATTATAAGCGCAACCGCTTTTTTATATAACAAGTTTTTTATTGTCTTTACGTACTTTGTTTATTTAAAAATTCAATTTTATAGGTTATTTAACCTTTATTTATTCAGCAGATCAGCGGTCAATTTAGCATATGCTACTTACGAATCATCAGGTGTAAACGTTGGACATGTTGCTCCATCACCGATTGTTATAATGCATGGTCTGTTCGGTTCGAAAAGTAATTGGAACACTCTTGCGAAAGCTATGCATCAGAAAACAAAACGGAAGGTAATGTACATGTTTTTAAAACTTATTACCTGCAGTAAATTCAGTTTAAACAAGACTCGTTATAGGATGTAGAATCGGTGTCCATTTCGTTGTTTAAATCTTCATATTAGGTGATAGCCGTAGATGCAAGAAATCATGGAGATTCACCGCACTCACCGGACATGACATACCTTGATATGGCAAAAGATATTGTCAAACTGTTAGAAAATCTTGACATTAAAAAATCGATATTAGTTGGTCACAGTATGGGGGGTGCAGCGATGATGTGTACTGCACTAAATTATCCAAACATAGTTGAAAAATTGGTGGTAGTCGATATGTCCCCTGTGCGTAAAAGTAACAGTTTAACAACTATGAATGAAATATTCGATGCAATGTTGTCGGTGAAGATTGAAACAGGTTCATCACTGGTCCAAGCACGTAAAACGATCGATCGACAACTTGCAGCAAGTATACACTCCGATACTCTCAGACAGGTATGTTCAATTTCATGATTTTTGCCTTTTTCAATCACTCAGACTATACCGATATACAGAAAAAAAATGATACAATTATTATCAAACTATGATGTTTGTGCAATCGATTCTGCAAAGAAGTTCTTTTTGTGTGCGTAAAGTGCAACGATCTTGAAGACTTAATGGTGTTCTTAGAAAGACGTAACAAAAGCATGCGACCGTAAAAAAAATTTCTTTGCGGTACAAACGATCAATGCAGATTGCTCTATTTTCAGTTTTTGTTGATGAATCTTGTGGAGCATGAGCCAGGGAAATACAAGTGGCGGGTAAATCTCCCGATACTAGCTGAACATTTTTCTAATCATATTGCGGTATTTCCTGAAACTGAATCAAAGTCCTATGATGGACCAACGTTATTTATTGGTGGAGGAAATAGTGATTATATAAGAAAAGAAGATCATTTGACTATCAAGCAATTGTTTCCCCAAGCAGAATTTTATTATATCAAAGGTGCAGGTCACTGGGTCCAGTCGGAGAAGCCAGCCGAATTTTTGGAAATGGTTGTGAATTTTATAAACTAAAAGATATAGAATCGTAAAAAATTGTTTATTTGTTCAATGAAGTAAGTGGATTTTAATGAATTAACGAAAAATGTTTAATGTTCCAACTGACTGGTAATTGTCAAAATTTGTGTGTTGTCCTTAATAAAATCATTAGTAATAAGGATCTCACTGTTTTATTTCATTGAATAAAATAGTGTAATTTATTTGCAAAAACGATTTACTTTATATCACGTTACGTACATATATATCTAACATATGTTAACAAAAGTTTTCATACAAACGCATTCGTAGATCGTGAAGTACTGAATTCAAAATAAAGTAATTATTGTTGTGTTAAGACGTTTTTTAATCTAATTGATATTGTGGCACTCTGTCCCGATCACTGAAGTAACTTCCGTCTGATATTGGAGTTTGCGGCGCACCAAATCGGGTATTATCAGTTGGAAATGGTCCCTGTCTAAAATGGTATACAAAAACTTGAGTGAATACAAGTGATTTAGGAGCCAAAATAGACTCCCTCATAATAAGTAGTGTAAAATATTCAGTCCTGTCGAATAATTTATAGAATTATGTAACAGGTGAAAATTATAGTGGCAAGAACAATACAGGCAATGTATGTATGACGAACAGTTATTGTCATGCTCACCCAGCCGATTGAGACTTCGCATACTCCTCCCGATTTTTGCGTCTAAGTTCATCATAAGTTGTTGGAGTACTGCCATATTTATCAAGTGGCTCAAGCAAAGTATAGTCGGAGGATCCTTCACCTGATAAGAATGAAATATTGCTTAAAGAAAACAAAGTAATAATATTTGCTACGTACAAAGTATCAATTACATTTATGTACTGTCAAATATCAGAGTTCTTTGAAAATCAAAATAATCACTCAAAATGCGCATATCAAACAATGAGTAATTACCATCTGTATTGACACCTGTAAATCCATCGAAATCATGTGCAGGTTGAAACGTATCCATATCTAGATTAGAGGTCATGTGTGATTGAGTTCTAGCTTGTTGTGCTTCTGTTAAGTCCATGCTTCGTGGAGGTATACTTGTCAAACTATCAAAATCAAAATTTTAATATCATTTACACCAAGCATTATACATATTTTGCGCCAAATGGATGGAAATCATGTTTTGAAGATAAATTGTTTACAGCTTCGAAGGTCAGGTATATTTGATATACCCAAAAATATACAAAAGTTATATAACTGTGCACATATAAGAGATGTTGTTAAATGAAATCTTGATCTCTGTACGATAGCTCGACGTATCGGTTTCAAATTTGACATCATCCTTTCATTATTTTGTGTCCTAAACCATTAAGCTTGTAAAGACTTAGCATAAAATTCATAACTGAACCTAATTTTTCTAAGAAATGTTGCAGCGATGAAAAATATTGTGTTCGTTACAAGTAAATTTCATTAACAAGTTTATTAACCAAACTTGTTTCAGCTTACGAAGATTATGTTTCAACCAAATCTTAAAAGAAATATTTATGAATATACATACTTCGACGGTTTACGTTGCATTTCTTCCATCCTCTGCATCAAGGTACCATTAGGAAGAGTCAGTAGTTTATGGACACATTTAACTTTGTAAGAAATTATGCCTCCCACATATCCAATTAATCCCATAACTCCCATTGTTCCCATAATGCCAAAATGTGGATATGGCTTAAGAAATCCATACTTCATTCCATAATATGCTCCTCCTGCACCCACTAGACTGAAAGGCAAACCTCTGTTCATGAATGCATCTTTATAACACTCGTGAAAAAGTGTTATCTCTTCAGGAGTCAATGCTACGCCCTAAAAACAACAACAAAATTTGGCCAGATAATTATCATTTTTATATGAGATATATCGATACTTTTGCCGGAACGATGGTTAGTGCTGAATCAAATATTATGGACAACTTACTCCAACATTATACTCTCGTGGATTTCCTTGCTGTAGCCTTTCCATGATATCGTTTGTTTTGTGCCTATATTAAGTAGTTGATATTAAACAATTTTTATTTTCTTGTCGTCCAGGAGTATTTTTTTGCCTTACCTAACCCCACAGTGAGCCGTGAGTGTGTCAAAAAACACTGCTACGCGGCTACGAGTATCAACGTGATCAACGTTACTCCATCCGTAGTATTGCGAACTACGGGGTAAAGATAGGTTGGATACCGATCATCTTAATAGGTATATGAAGATGTATATAGTAATGATGAAAAATATGTACTTCGCAACTAAAGCACTATGTCAAAAAAATGCCACTAAGGTCTCCAGATTATTTAGCAAAAATACTTCATATCGGTTATAATCTCGACCCGATGATCAACGTGGAAAGGTTGAATATTAATGTTTACATTTTTGTGTAATTGAGGTTAGGTAAATGATTGAAGAGGTGACATATGGGTAATATATTTCCAGCGCTTTTTAAAGAATATCAGCATTATAAGCTTTTATCGATTGTTGACAAATAAGAAATCAATTATTTTACGTACAATATCAATTGAAGTCGATACGTGTGATTTAAAGGACTTTTTTCAAAAAATTTCTTGTCAAATTCAATCGAAAAGATCTTTGAAATCTCCTCCATGTAGAGTGCTTTCGGTAGTTCTTCCAAATTGTATTAAACCGTGGATGGATGTTAAATGAAGTTTAAAATACTGATCTCAAATTTTTGTTAAGTATTTACAAAAATCATGAGAAGTGATTAACATTAAATACAATTATTTAAAAACTCAATCGCTCAAGTAGTTTTCAATTTACTTTACACAGATTTACAATTACCAAAACATGGTATACACACAAAAATCTGGTTTTCAAGTATATATTTATTTCCGTTATACCAGCCGATTGAAAAATAATCAGTGTTGGATCGATAATGAAGCTCATACGAATATTTTCTTTATATTGACTCTATATATTTCGGCGACAGTGTCATATACGCCATAATGAATTTCAGAACCAGATTCTAGACAGAAACAGAATATTTCCAAATATTAATTGTACACGATTGCACAGTGTTGAAGCGAGTTTTCTCTTTTTGCTTTATTGAACCTCTATCACATACTTTCTTCATACAATCTTCCATACACAGGGACATATAAAACATTTTGGGCAGTTCAACTGTGGACAAATATACAATCAGTTATAAGCGATTCGTCCATGCATTTTACACGCAATTGGATCATTCTATGTGGAACGAATCGGTATAAATTTGTCCTGGGAATTACCGTTATAAGTAGAATAATGGAAAGTGAAGAAATTTCAAGTTCTAATTATACGTGGTCCGATTGTATTTTCTTTTTTCATTTCCCTCCTCGATGCTATTATCAAACGAAGCAATATACATTACTTGCTATATATTACTATATTATAAATCTATTTATATACATAAATCCTATTCGTTTACACAAGGTGGAAGTGGGTGGCGCACTTGCCTTTTCGTTACAGAAGACATTAAAATTCTTCGCCCAATGGGTGGAATAGAAAAATCGACAATTTCTTTTTTCTTCGTTACACGTATACCAGATTAATGCATACGTTTTGTTTGTTACGTGAGATTTGTATCTTCGTAGGATTTATTTTCTTGCACATATCGTTTACAAATAAACACTATAATAATTATATACGCAAAATTGATGAATATTGTCTGTTATCGAGATTTTTTACTAAGTATAACATGTCGTTAAAAAAACGTTCCCAAAACTTGCAGTACTGAACCATTTTGCTTTCTGTTTGAAGCAAGCTGTAGCACGTGTTCGGTAAAATTGTCCTTGACAAACATTGTCATTGATCGTCGACAAGTTTTCCCCCACGCACAAAATACTTTAAGCAGTCTTTACTTGAGTTATCATTTTTAACGTGAAACTCGCAAATGGCTTCTCCGTGCCTGCGTTGTTTTCACATAGTAATAATAATATTTATTATTATTATTATTATTTTTGGTAAAATTCACTCGAGCGCTCGATGCAACTCAATCGTAGTTATCCACATTGCCCGATTCAGCTGCACCTGCAAAAACATATTCGTACGCCGAAAATGATCGAAGATGCTATTGAAAAACAACATTTTTACAGAAGCTTATTCAGTTTGAATTCCCATTAAAATAATTAGATTACTCGAGATAGCAGCCAACTTGGGTAGGTTATTTTAATCAATTGGCCTATCGCCAGAAGTAATGTAATAATTGTTATGGGATTTCCTGAAGATGCCTCATAGAAGAAAATTGTTTCATGTATAAACCATTAATAGGTAATCTTCGACCACGAATTAGGATCATTTTATGAAATTGACTAAGCACGCTGATTTGTTCGGTGAGATTGAAAATGTTTTTTGCGAGATGGATTTTCTTAGTCTACGTTATCTTGGAAGATGAGTTTTACATATCCCGGAGATCCTTCAAGGGGGACAGCACAGAATGGACAAATGGCTATGTATCCGTTAGTGCCGTGAGGTATGGCCACTTTTTCCCAGTATCTAAAATATATCCAATTAATATACAGTGGCATATAAGTAATAGTTATCTTGATTGCAGAAAGTATATTCGACAGTAAGTAATCGAATTTTAGACGTACTTGACTGTTTTTTCAGTCGCCATGTGACCACAAGGGCTAAAGGCATATGTTGGTGGACCACTATCGACATAGAATGCTGGTTCTATACCCATACATAATTTAACGATAGGTCCGGCAATAAGACACATAGGACATCGTCTCGTTGCCTTGTCTTTCTCTTGTCCCCAGTCGTGATGTCCTTGCACATGTCCACATCTGAGATATACGTATGGCTGTTGTTGAGCCGAATCAGCCGCAGCTTTCCGGGGTATGACTAACGTATTTAAACCAACGGGACATTGGGGCCGACCAGCGTTAATTGCATCAACCAATTCTTCCAAATCGTTCTTCGTCTGTTTTCAAACAAGTTAAATTTCGCACAATCGTATTTTTACTATAATTCTGTATTCATTCAGCGTGTCATATCATTCCAAAACTTACTGGAGATTTAGACAGTCCTTCAGCCGATCTCCATAGCAAAGTTGCTCCGCAAAGATCGATCAGCGTACCATCTTGAAGTACATTATCCTCGTCGTCAACGACATTTCCTTTTTGTTGAGCACTACGACTTTCTCTCAGTGAAAAAACTCCTCCACCAACGCTAACCTCGCGCCAGAAGCCACATTGTGCTTCACCGCCGCAAAATTGTCCACGCGGATGCATTATTAAAACACCGTTTGTCGTTAGCCCATCAATTTCATGATTTTCTTGCCATTTTGTAGCTTTCTCCTGACACAAACGAAATAAGGGTCAAATTATGGGAATCGCCACATTTGTTTCATGTTTGGAATAATCTGTGAACGATTCATATACACTATTCTATGTTTTTGTAGATTACAATTGCGTTTACCCCTAAAAAAATATTTCTCGAACTGTCGAATCCAGCGGCATAAATTCTCGCGATTCTGGGATCCGATCTATCCGTTAATATTCGACAAGCAAACCTGCTAATCGTGCTTTGGGCTACACGGCTTTCACTCGCTGGTCCTGTGTCGCTTCCCCCTGGGCATGTGTCCATAACTACAAAATCAATCGGAGATTCCGATGAACGACCAATCTGAAATTGTTTTTTTTTCCATTTTAGCCTTTATTCAGCATTTTCGTGTTGTTTTCTTGCTTTTTTAGGAAGTAATAGCTTTACCGATTATGAAATAACAGAATCCAAGTTTCTAATAAGCACACAGTTGTTTAAAAATATTCTTCAAGAACATATGAACAAATGCATATCCATGACCATATACTCATGAGATATAAAAGAAAGTTTATTAGTATTGAAGATTAGTATAATTTCCGAAAAACTCAACTTAATTGCATCTTGCTACACGAGCGAATGTTCCAAAAAAAAGGTGTTATATGTACAGTTTGCAAACAATCAAGGTAATGAGTACAATTATTTATAAATTTGTTTATTCTTCCTCAAATAATTCCAGACGATTCAAATGAAATAAACTACTCTGCTATCCACTTAAGTTTTAATAATTCCATTTAAACCTGGAACTGGACTTTATTAAGTTCAAGCCATGTAAGAAAAAGTCATGACGTCATGAGAATACAAGAATAGAGATCTAATCTTCAACAACATCGAATTTTTATTGATTCAAATTGAAATATCGTATCAATTATATTTTCATTTGATTCTCGTATATTCATGAATATATTTTCGATATGTAAAGAAAAAGAACTTACTTGAAACATATCGGTATCTTCGTCCTCTGTGTATTCAACGATAACAGCCTGAGTGCGCGATAGCGTGTACGAGATCGAGTGTTGCTGTGTGTTCAATATAGCCTGAGAGCTGTGAGGTGTCTTCACTACGTAATGTTTACTTCTTTTAACTCCATTTGGTGCTGGCCTTTTAACCAGAACAAATTTACTCCGTCGTCTCCCACGATCCCCGGGTGGCAGAAATCCATTGTAACTGATATACAAGAAAAAATCAAATGAATGAAATTCCGGTATACAAAAAAATATTCATATTCCTCATCACTGTTTGCAACTTGGGGATTACTTAATAAACATTTTTATAAGCCTCGCAAAAGAACAGAATTGTATAACTGCGCCAAATTTGTTTATCATTTAAGTACATGGATTGGAATTTTGTTCTATGAGGAGAAAGATGCTAAGTTATAAGTCAATTTTGGATGAATATTTTATGCCAAAACACAATAAAATTGTGTATAAGAGTGGCGTTATCACTTTCTATTTATCGATAATCAGAAGCTTATTCGTGGTTTTGCGCAAAAACTCCAAAATGTCCATATGCAATATTGTACTTTGTTTTATAAACACTTCAATGTAATAACACGGATGAAAGAATACAGACGAATAACTCTACTTACCCCAAAATGACCAATTCTCCATACTTGATCAATTGTTTAGGCTTGTCGTGATTATGACTATGAGCGCCATGAGGATTTGCATGAGAATGATTGTGACTTTGTTTACTATGAGGACTGTGAGGTTGTCCCACTGTCCCACCCTCTGCTACAAGTAAAGGGCTGTCGTTGCTGCCACCGTCGGATCTACAAATAATTTTTTTAAATTATTATTCTATTATGATACATGAGAAATAAAATAAACATTGGTAGAAAAATAGGAGAAAGGTTATGTCTCGTTAAAGGCAGCACAATACTTTGGAAATACATAGAATTATTTGTTTTTCAAAACGATTTTCCAATCGCAAAATCGTATTTTAAGCGTACTAAAAAAAATGAATGTTAATGAGGTTACAAGCCTCGTCCGTTCTACATTCCATATGGCTTCTCAGAACAGATGACTTTACACAGAGCATCAGCCAGAAAACTCTTTCAAACCATTCGTTTGGTATACCATTAGAAATATTTGGTACTAACTAAAATTAGATTGTCTTTTACATTCGCACAACCTGTGTTTGATTGACAAACAACCAGTTATCCATATCTTGTTTTTAATTGATGAAATATTTCGATAAAATTGTTTGTTGCTTATCATTACTTATCTTACCAATTTTTCAGTACTATAATTAACAAAGGAAATTGACCAATTGACAGTGAGTTATAGGGGAGAAAAAAATGTTTGTAAACAATCTTTGTTAACAATTTTCTTTCCTTTAATTCCGTAATTACAAGATATAATAAAGTTCCGTCGGAGTCAAATAAAAAAAAGGTTGCAGGGCTGGTGAAATAATAAAACAAGCCTAAGAAAGATTGAAACTTTTCATTACCGTATCACCATCGTGGGGTCGACGTTAGACCCAATTTTGCCTGCGACAGTGAAGAACCACGAAAGCCAAGAGGACCCACTTTAAATTCACAAAGGCACGCGTGCACGTTCCGAATAGCTTCGGACAATCATATGAATGCACAACACAAGTGAATCAAATCGGAGTTTTTTAAAAGTACAAATATATATATATATATATATATATATATGTATATAATTTCTTTTATTACTCTCCAAAGTCTCGAAGTCGATTCAATAATCAAATTTGTGCTTGTTATGCAAACACTTACGCGCGCTACTAACCCTCACAAGCTCACAAACGCATTAACACGCGCACAGAAAAAGCCACTGAAGAACAGAACGAAGAAGATACAGAGGATTGAGAAGAGAGAGAGAGAGAGGGAGAGAGAGAGAGCGAAAAAGAGAACACCCGCGCGCGCATTCACACGGTACAATCTTGCATTGGTATAGTATGTACACCCACGCTTTGTTTTCACTCGAGTCGTCCTTATTACGTTGCCCTCGTAGAAGTCTGTCCCACTCTTCACTCGATATACTTATATATATGCAAGAATCTCACAGAAATCGTATGAAAAACTTCACTTGTAATACATTATCGTAGAAATAACTGTAAGAAATCGCTAAATACTATGAGCTCGTTGCACTGACGCATTTCCTACTGCCATACCGCTCTCTTGAAACTCTATCCCAGGGTTTAGACTTGCTCGTTCTTGTTGAAACGGGACGAGACTGGTTGACCACTTGCTGCTTTCAAGACGATTTTTCTCGTCGCACAAGTTTATCACTTTGAAAAAAAAAGCGATGAAATGTTATTTTTCAAATTACTCGTTATTTCTTATCGCATTTCGAACATACAAAATACTGCGCTATTTACAATTATATACATGCGGTATATATTTCGCGGAATGTACGAAAATTTATCGTAACGAAGATGAGAATCAAGACAACAGAATAACGAGCACGAAAACTCCGAGAAAAAACGCAGTTGTCTCTTTCACCCGATATTTGAAACGAACGTCCATACGGTTAAGATGAATAATGGCTCAAAATACTACATAAATAAAGATTGTGAATCTGTTTTATTTGCGTTTCTGCTCACAGTTCAACGTTCAACTGTGCTTGTGTGTCCGTCGTCAAGCTGTAGCTGTGATATGGACGCAATAGCATCGGGAGCATCGGAGAAAGAGAAGGAGAGCATATGAATATGTTGGTAATAGTGGATCACGGCCGTATTGCCACATATGACGTTTGCGCCGCCTATTGTTTCTGGGGTATTTATCTGTCAAATAATACTTCGATTTCGATTATTTCTTATCTCAATTTTACTTACAGCTGTGCTGCAGGATAAAGCTCGTGATGATAAGAAATTATCATGATTAATTATTGTCCTTGTGTCACATGAAACTCTCTTTTCAAAGTTGTATCAGAGATTAAGGGGCAGATCAGCAACGCTCGACAAAAGTTGAAGCCTCGAAAGTTTGTTCTGCGACATCTGTGCGGCAGAAGGGTGAACTTTGTTGTACTTGCGTTAAGTTGGCTGCGCGCTATCGTTGTCATATATATATGACCAACTTAACGTGGGTACACAAAAGTTCACTCTTTGACCGCTCAGATGTCGCCGAATCAACTTTCAACGTTTCAACGTTTGTCGAGCGTTGCTGACCTCCTCCATAATCTCAAGTTAAACTAAAATCGGACATACATTGGATATTGTTATATCAGAACAAGTAAATTAGAAAATTAGAATTGAACTGGTTAGTCATTTTATATTTGCAGACTAAACTTGTGGACGCGTCGAGAAATAGATCACATAAAATCTTTTATATCGACTGAGTTTTTTTTCCGTATCGACCGGATAGATGATAACCATGTTTACGTAGTTGTTGAAAATTTACAAAGAGCGTTTTGTTCCGTTTTATAGAAATCGTGATTGCTCACTTGGTAAATATTATATATAAATATTGCTTACAAATCCTAGTAGGAAAAGAAAGAAAGTATATCAATTAGAGTACGCGCGACGATCGATTCCACGGACATAGTATGTGTGCTGTAATAAATCGAATAACACGAGTACGAATATTTTCTGATTGTTTTTCGTCATGAAGATATTTGCGAGTTGTGTCGCAAGTTTCAGAGATGAAATCGATGCCGTCGTGTTGTTATAAAAATAAGGACACATGTTACTGAAACAATCGGATCTATCCTCATGGCAAAAGGCAAATTTCGAGGTTCCAATGGGAGTAACAAGGTAGTCCCGGTAATATGTGCTTTTATCTCTAACTCTATTTCACTTTGAAAAATTAATCCCATCTTTTAATAAATTGCAGACCTTGTCATCGACGAACAACGGATTCAAAGTTGCTGAGATGTACAACACAGAATTTCAGATCAATGATACACTGCCAAGTGCCAGAACTTTACTCACTAAAGGCTACATGCAAGATGAGATCAACACTTTTTCAGGTATGTGACAGCACAATTCAATATACATATATTTTGGAGTTGGCAAAGTCATGGGTTATATTATTTTTTTATATAGTGGGTAAACTAAATTTGTCAATATATTTGATGCAACGATAATTTTGGTTTAGAGAATGACCGATAGACCATCTGTCTTAGCAGCGAATTAGAAAAAAATAACGTTTAATGTATTTGAAAGTTTTACTAACTTCAGCCGGACTTGTCCTGTATATATTTGTGAATAACTGGAATTATGTAATCATTTATCATAATTTCCATAAAACTTAATACACATTCTCGGATTCATCACAATTGTAAATTTCATATATTATGATTTTTTATATGAAATTTGATACTTCTAAATAGTACATAATGTCAAGAAATTTCTCAGGCAATCCATAGACAAAAACGTAGGTTAAAACAATACAAATTGAAACATGCAATGGTTACATTTCTTAATGAAACGTCTCCATTTGTAAAGTTTGTACGATAAAGGAAACAGAAATCTGAAAAGTTTGATTGAGTATGAAAGGTGGTTTTATTAATTGAGTGAAACCATAAGTAAACATAGTGCAGGTTACAATTTGAAGGTGTTTTGTTTATGTAGGGGCGACTGTTTCCACACGTGGTAGATTTATGACTCAGCCAGAGAAACAACGTTGTCCGAATGAACGTCCGCTCTACCTCTTCATTCAGGGACATACTAAACTCAATATCGATTGTATGTAGGAAGTACAAATTATATCGTTTCCAATTTTTTTGAAATAATAATTTCTCTTAACATACAATTCTTTATCCATGTGAAGTGGCCATACAGAAGATCAATGAAATCATCAAGGCTGAGCATCAAATGGCTCTGAATAGGCCAAGTAGATTCACAAATGCTCCACCACCACTTATGAGTCTACATTCAGGAGTACCATCAGTGGTGAGAAAAACATTTCAATGCAAAATCCAAAGATGTATTGTATTGTTCATCTTTCCTAATACCTCATGAAATTTATGTTCTTTCCCTACCCAGGAAAAGATCTGTATAGGTATAGAAAATTCACCACCAGGATTCGATCTTCGAGATCGAATAATTGGTGCTGGAGGAGCAAATCTTTTGTATATTCGTGGTGAGACAGGAGCAACAGTGACATTGCGCGGTCGTGGATCTCAATTCATAGATCCTAGTTTAGGAACAGAATCTCCCGAGCCTCTTCATTTGTACATAGAGTGAGTATTGATGATCAGTCGTCCATTTTTAGATTCTTGGCTCAATTTGATTATACATATGTATTCATTTCTGGACGTAGACATCCCAAAACGGAGGCTCTGCAGAATGCTAAGCAACTAGCTATAAATTTGATACAAACAATGCAATCGGAGCTTCAGTCATTCATACAGCAACAACCACCACCTGTTCAGCAGCAGCAGGTTTTAGAAGCACCTCCAATCCAGCAGATACAGCAAGGTATGTTCACGCTAGGTTTATTTATTGACTGATTCACGAGGCTCAAGAATAATTTCATTTCTTAAATTTTAGCACATTTTCAAACAATGAATATCGGAGCTTTAACTCAGTCGAATGTAGTTACAATTCAACATCAAGGTAAGTCTGGATATCTTACCATAGGTCTCACGATATTAATAAATGAATCGTATATCTTATTTCGGCACCCATTTTTTTAGACATAATACAACATCCACAAAGTAGCGTAGTCACGCTGCCAGCAACAATACTTACCGCAACGATGGCTGGTGCTACAGCTACCGGCGTAACAGTACCTCCACCTGGTGTGCACATTCCTGCTCATACCGGCCCGCTAGTACCCCCGACTCAGACACAGGTATTAAACCCATTGCATTGTGCTTAACCACAGAAAACACTTTTTTATTATAAAATAAGTTATGTCGAGGATTCGTAAAGAAAGTTTATCTCGAAGCCTAACGTGCCTCCGCCTTGTTTGTCCTCAGGAGTTACAAACGTTTGTATCACCGCCTCCTGTAGGACAAGTGCAATTGATCGGACCACCACCGACGGTCAGTCAAGTTCAGTATCAAATCCACTCGGGACAACCGTTGCATATTCAGATGCCACCTTCGTCTCACTCATCGCCGCAGCCTGTAACGCAGATGTATGTTATGAGCCAGCCACCGCCACCAACACAGACTGCTGGTCAACCGAGCTTTATTTCAAGCACAAGCGGACCCGTTGTCGGCGGTGCCGTATCTTACGTTTATACACAATCAAACACATCGCGACCGTCGTCGCCCTCCCAAGCGTCGATAGAAACTGTGAACGTTAATCTTCAACAACCGCCGCCTGCCGCACCGATGAATATATCGCAGCAGCCACCACCACCTCTATTGCATCTGCATTTTCCACCGCCGAATTTTCCACCCAACCAACCGCCACCACCGATACCGCAAACTTATCAGATACAATATCAACAGATGCAAGCATCTGGCCCGCAAACGCAAGCACAATTCGTTCTACAATCGGCCGAGCATATCGTCTCTCAGCAGCAGATACAACACAATTCCGAACATTCTCTCGCTGGTGTATCTCATCACATGGTGCCACCTCAATTTTCTGGACAACCACCTCCTTTGCCGCTTCAAGTACCACCACCGAGTACACAAACTTTTCTCGTTCCAACATCTCAGTCGCCCCATCATCATCACCACCATCATCATCATCATCAACATCATCAACAGCAACAACAACATCAACAACATCAACAGCAGCAACACCAACAACAGCAACAACAACATCATGTACACCTTCCACCATTACCTCCGAGTGGCGAAGGACCTGCTGTAGGCCTTGAATGTCCCATGGAACAAGGTCCGCCGCCTCCTCAACCTGTGCCACCGCCTCAGATGGTTCCACCACCGAACGTCAATCAGATGCCAAATTCCATGAATATACTCGCAAGTATTCCACCACCGCCGCCATCACATTCGCAGCAGCAACTCCAACCGGCTCAAAATGCACCCTGGTTATACCACACTCATCAGCAAGCTCCGTCTGGACCGCAGCAATCTCCGGGACAGATAGTTCAGACTCAAATACACTATCCCGCGCCGCAGTTACATTGTCAAAACGGTCATATGCAGGCTCAGCTTCATTACGCAGTTCAACCTCCCCCGCCTCATCAACAACAATTCGAACTACAGAAGCCCGATTCACCGGAACAACAGAAGTGCCAAGGTCTTAAGAGACGATTCGCTGATGTTGAGGGGCCCCAGGTGAATAATCGAAAATCGTTGAAATCAAAAGTAAACAAATGTTGGGGCAATATTAAGAAAACGTGCTTCCATACAGAAAACAGGAATCCAATTGGTATTTTCATGTATCATGATTCGTAGAATATGAATGCGCGAAGAAAAGAAATGATGCTCTTCTTTTACAATTACAAAATAAAGTGTGCTCGGTGCGAAATAAAATTTGGAAAATTGCGCATCGATATTTGTAATGATTCCAAGTTATATTTTGTCGTTCGAAAACTTTCAATTCAGGTATCGATGCGCTTCGAAAGATCAGAGTGCCAAGAAGGTCCTTGTCGAGCACGACAGATTTATACCACTTAGGCAGCTAAAGTACAGGATAGTAACAGCCGAAAAGTTTTTCTTTTCTTCCTTTGCGAATCGGCTCTTTTTCTTAATATTTACCAAATGTTCATTATTATACGGTTTGAAAAACTATTCGGCAATGTTGTTGTGACTGCAGGAGGCTCCTCCGTATCAATGCGGTCCACCCCCTGTTCAACGTCAAGGCAATGGGTGAGTGAATATTTTATGTAAATAATCTCTCCAACGATTTTAAAAAAAAACTGCCATATAATAACTACTGAGCTTTTGCCGCACGGAGAACAAGAAAAAAAAACAAAGTCAGAAACGAAAACAAAAAGGATAGAAATGTTGCGGAGGGTTCCAAAATAATTGTTGTTATTTATCGATATAAGCGAAGAAAATCTTATACTCTCCAGAAAGTACATACAGAGGACGGAAGGAGTTGTATTATTTGCTAAGTGAGGAGCGATAGAGCAAGCAGGACAGCTCGACGTATATTGAGGCTTGATTTTTTTCTGACAGAACACTCTCACGATGAAGAAACTTTGAACATATTTAATTTGTTCAATTTACATCTCTCATGATATAATAAGTATATAATATAGTAGTATATACATGAATAATAGCGAGCACGTTGAGCGATGCACAACGATAGAGTTCGCCGAGTATTGAAAATTTGCTTTTCCAGTTATAACACCGTAAAAGTAGAGCTTGGAGCATCAAAGAAAATGAACTAGGATAACACAATGGGTCGTTACGTTTTCTCCATCTCGATTGCTGCACGATTCAATATATCCACGTTCAACACATTCTACCGTACGACGAATTGAATGTTTTTTTTTCGGTAGATAGAAGGAAGATAAAAATAATCATACGAATTTGAAAATTGCGAGGGACCTTGGATATAGTGAGTTGCGCGGATACTCGCGTTCACGCAAGAGAAACCAGAAAACACATTTATATCTGATTAAGAATGATATTGAAACTTCCCTGAGTCTTATTTCGGTCTTATTGTTTTTGTATTAAAGTTTTTTTTTCCACTATATTTTTAATATGACATAATATTGTTGTTAAGCCGGCGTCACTCGCGCTACACCAAATTATTGGTACTGAGAGAATTAAAATATGTCCCTATATTTTTTTCTCGTAGATGTCGATCGAGAAAGAGGAAGCATTTTCATCGTGAACGACGGAGAGATCACACGCGAGTGATGCCGGATTAAATTAACGATCAAGCGTATCGAATTTATTTCCAGAACATAAGTCCAAGGATCTGTTCAACCTCCAATGTTCCATAACGAATCGTGTCATGTTCGTTTAATTAATAAGTTTGACTGAATTGTTCAAGCAGAGAAGGTGGCGAGCGACAACAGCAAGTCTTACATGGTCCTTCACCGGGAGGTGTGGGTTCACCGCATGGCGATCGAAACAAGCCGCTTTTACCGCCTCCACATCCAGGTCTGTAGCTAAGAGTATTTTTAGCGAAAGAGTGCTGGATAACTCGCTGCATTTTCCTTCTTCTTTTTTCGTTTAATTTGTTTGTTCGTTGTACGCGTAGATCGTGTATAATAGAAATTCCTAATCAACTGGGACTATTGGCTGTTCGCTCGGTCGCAAATGCGATAGCGAATATATTCCAATAGCAACAGCTCGACCGCGGCTATCCAGCACGTTTTTCCAATACTCTTAGACTGTACTACATTATGCTAATATAAATTCATTGACTTGGATCTTGTGTTAATGAAATTTTTTGGACTGCAGCACGTATTTGCGGAACACATGGACATTCGTATTTTCCTTAGATTAAATTTGTCGCTTGGAAAATATCTTGCACAATGACCGGAGTGCCACGTGTTACCGATCTTCTCGATATTATCGTTGCGATTTTTTATCTCATTAGGTTGGGCAACGTTGTGGCTGATTAGTTTTTGTGCGCTGTGTATAATTTTATGATATTTTGTTTCTTATGCTGTTTATCACATTTCGCATCCCGTTCGTATGTGACAATGGGCCGGAAGCTGATGGAGTAAAATACTCAATTTGTGATTTTTTAGGCTGTTCATAATGAAGGGGCATTCGTCGAAGCATTTGCGGATTACTGATTTAACGCCTGGAACTTGGACATATAATATTCGTAGATTTTATTTTTTTATTTTTAAAATCATTATTTCAGGCCAATCGTTCCAGTTCTTCGGTCATCCGGTAGCAGATGCTACTTATGAACAATTCTCAAGCTCTCGGTAGATGATTCTGCAATTTTCTCAATGTCACTGACGGATCTTAGATCGATCGTGTATAAAGTGCCAGATATTAATCTACCTCGTTGAAACTCGTTTATTTATATCGGTGTTATCTCGTTATTCAGGTGAAAAACGTAGTATGGATCGAAGACCCGGGGGACCGGGTTCCGGTGAGTTCGTTTCTTGAATTATTAAATTTACTTATATCGCCGTCAGAGATAGGCAGCTGTACTTGCAATTAAATCTCACTTTCGTAACTAATTTCATTAAGTGCTTCATAATTATGCGTAGAAATTCTATTTTCTGTGTATACTCTAAAAACATCTTTAGTTTAACTCTCAGCCTTTGATATTTACGGATTTATGATGTTTCATTTTGTGAGCGCAGTTTTCTAAATAAGCATTCCGTTTTTATTGGTTGCAAATCACTCCTTCCTCTTGGAGGAAGTAAAAATAGCATTTCAAAGTCTGTAGATGAACAAAAGATGAAGCTTTGTCATTCAACTGTGTTTTGGATGGGCCAAATGCTGTGTAGAAAAAAGAATCGTTTACTTTCTAGAATGAATAATTCTTTTTTACACTTTGTTTTAAACGGAAAGAAAATAGTAGAGAAAGAATACTGGAACGAATAACGAAGCGCAATTAGCAAAGAGCGTGCGTCCGGAAGTAGTAATGGGGGCCCATCTCTGTACGGGCGAAGGTTGAAAGTTTGCGAGTCTCATAGCCGCGACAGTTTGTTCAGGAAACGAAGTAAATTTCATCGGCGAATACGGTTCAGGACCGCTACCTCCGCCGCCACCACCCTCGGCGCCTTGGCAAGCGCACCACGCGCGAATACCTTGGGGGAAACCACCGCCGCCGCCGCCTCCACCGCCGCCTCCACCACCACCGTCCTCGAGAGACGGCGATCATCACGTTCTCTATCCCGCGCCACCGCCACCTCCTCCACCAACGAACATGCCACCACCCCAGATAAGGCCGGTCAGAGGTGAGTGACATCACAGTCACGTGTGAATTAACCATTGAACTCTCGGTTGACCGACCGAATGAATATCAGCAGTTTTTGGAAGGTCAATCAGACGTCGATCGTAGCAGATCATCCGGTGGACAAGGTCACGTTCCGATAAGCGCCCTGGAACAGCATCAGCATCATTCAAATCACGAGTACAATCGAATGCCACTGTGTCGGCTGAAACGTCCGCCGTTGAACTCGCACCCTCTCATGCAGTCGATCTGCAATCCACCACCACCACCACCACCACCACCACCACTACCACCACCACCTCCGCCGACACCTCCGTCGCAGAATCATCAAAGGACACGTCCCCAGCATCAACAGCATCACTTCCAAGTTCCTATACCACAAGCTTGCCAACCTTCGACTTCTTGTCCACCGTGGATCAATTGAGAGGAACTTGAACGATTTTTTCGATTTTTCGTTCATTCTTTCAAATTTATAATATTACATTTAAGAATTTATTTATTGTAGACGTAATGAATTGAGGTATTATGATTGTTGCCCTTTTTCTTCGTAGAGATAGTAATTATACATAAATGTATATGAAATGTACGTTGTTGGATCTAGCCACGAAGAAGCTCGGTGCGATTTATCATAGAATTGATTTCTATGAAATCCTGATGGGCGATCGATCGAAAGTCCTCCTTGGTCGCATTGCGCAGAAATTATACAGTATATTACAGTAGGATAATGATAATGTACATTGACATTGCACGAGGCATTAATAATGTACAGTCGTAATAAAATCGTTGTTGCTATTCATAAAGACGTATATATACATATATTTTCTTACATTTTCTTCGCCATTTTACAAAATTGTAAAGCAATTTGATTTTGCGACGTATTCTGTTTTGTTCTCTAGTCTATCCACATTTTGCACTTGTCGGTCACGTTCATGTTTGTTCCCATACGACAATTGAAATCCGTAGCGAAATTGAAATTGTGGGCCACCATAGCGTTGTATCGACGTTTCAGACTTATGTCGCAGTCTGAAGCCACAGCCGTGATCCAGAACAATTGTCTCGTCGTATATTCGAGTCCTGTATGGAAACGTAAAGAACAATTATTCATGATGAAAAGAGTCGAAACTTGCGTCGATTTGGCTCACCGGGCAAAGTTGTGTTGCGGACGTTCAATGGATTTTCGAACATAGATGTGTATGCAATTTCCGCCGCACCGATATATCCGAATATCGGTGACATCTCATCGAGCGGTTTCACCGTTCCAGTGTCAACGCAACTCTGACGACTGGTGAATTGTCTCTGAGTGGTTTTTGACCACCACGATGCCTCGCGCCAGGCACCATTACAATCTATGAAAGCGCCTCTTTGATATATCTGATGCCCCATTGCATTGGCGATTTGCAAACCGATCGTAGCGAAATTCAGGAAATCCAACTCCGGACGAACGTTGAAGCGTCCATGAAGTGCGCATGCCGCAGGTATATCTGAAAATGAAACATTCTCCGTTTCACATTGGAGTAAAGTTTTTCGTCGTGTTCGAGAAAAAACGAAAGAAGCGATGTGGAAATATTTGATATGTTTGCCAGCTGCTTCGGTCACGTACAAACTTGATTGGAAATACGATCGGGCCTGACTGTCGTCTCCACTGCGGAGAAAGGAGTCTTGAATATCGCAAGCATCGTTTGATTATCTCGGCGATGAAGAATATATAAATTTCGCGGATGACCGAGCTGGAGATAGTAGCGATCTACGAGGAAAACATTTACCTCGCGAAATAAAACGAGGGTGGCATTGGGTTGAGTAAATTCCAGCTGAAACGTCAACAAACCTCACGACAATAGAGCGAATGAATTCACGAGTTAAATACGAATTGAACTCACTCGATCGAAGTATCTCTCTTCGAACAAATCGTCTTCGAAAAGATTGGTGAATCTCGTTCGTTCGGATTTTTGTGCTGCCTGTACACTGCGAGAACAAATTTCATTATTTATTATTACGTTTTTGTTATTAATTTTTGTCTTAATTCCCTCGTACCGAGTTTGATGATCCATCCAAGGAATTTTATGAAACATTTCATGAGCTTGCTTAGCTATGTTTATCTGAACTTCGTTGACTTTTAGTCTCATACTTTGTCCAGCCAATTTTAACAAAATCATTTCAATGGCTTTCGTAAATCTGAAACGAAAATAAACAATCATTCATCGACAATAATAATTATTTATCCAAGAAAATTTCAATTGCACAATTCACATTGCGATGACAGAATCGAAGCATATTTGCTCGATTTCTTCTTGACTGGAGGCGAAGGTCAACGACAATTGAGGTCTGATGAATAGAAATAGATCGTCTATTATCGAGAGGAACGCATAATTTGCCTGAACTCTGCAGAAAGAAAAATACGACTTTGCAAACTGTTATAAAACTCAAGAAAGATTTTTTGTCATTTGACTGATTTGTTTTCTAACGATACCTCTTATCCGTGTTCTCGAGAAGACTACCGATCTGTGATAAAAAACATACATCAGCGACGACGCAATTACGATCGGACAAATAATTGGCTTGTCGTCGAGTCAGCATCGATCTGATATAATCCATCCAATTGACAAAAGGGTAATTCTTCTGCAGTTTATCAATCGACATTACTTTCTCCTCGATTATCGGCATTTCTTGAGAATGCGTCAGCTACGAACAAATCCTTTCTTCTCAAATATCCAACCGATCGAAAAGAACCTGAGCTTTTATCAATTTTAATTGATCTACCAAATGTATTTTTTTCCCAAATTGCAATGCTTCTTCGATTTCTTTTATATCAGGCTTCTTCGTTTCGGAGATATATTCTGCGAATTTGAGATACTCTGGACCCCGTTCCATCGTTTCGATCATATCTTCACGGGTGTACATGTACTTGGATCTCTCGATGGTCAGCTCGATGGTGTCATTAGGATACCAGGGTTTTTCAACGTCCTCATCGTTGAGTCCAATATGAACGAACATTCGAGGTAGAAAGCCGAGCAATCTAGCGCACTTGCTAAATTTGTCCCACGTGAAATGTTCCTCCTGCCAGTTTTCTGTGATCAAGGGCCAGCCTCCCAAACGTTTGAACAATATCCGAACTCCTGCAAGGGCTTCGCTCGAACTCGCTGAATGAAAATTCATTTGTGAATTACGAAGTAAGCCACAATTTTATTTTTCTTCAATGAACATATTTTCATAAATGTAATTAGAAATATGTGAAATAGTAGCGTACTAATTTTGCAACTTTGCCAATACATTTTAGCAAGACCGATAGATCGATGTTCCTCGATTTGATAAGGTTCGTTTAATTCTCTCTCGATCACCAGACGAATCCACCACATGTGAATGGTGTGAGAAGACGGCGTTACGACATACGGCTTCCTCGATGGTGAATACCTATCGCGAGTAGTTGTATTTTCGTTGAACTTTGCGAATGTATTGCCGCAGGCGAACTCGACAAAGTCGTCGCAGGGATCGACGCGCGAGTCGATGGATTCTCTTAGTCGTGTAGCTGGAAATCAGAGCCTTGTATTACTCCGTAACATGGAACAACGAAGCTGGCAGACACAGTGACCAAACTTGCCTCATTAATTAAGCGATACACGCCAAATTTCAAATTTACATTATTACTTCCCCTCGTTATATTATTCTCCCATTTGTGGATTCCTCTCTCAGAGACAAGGCTTTTTCACTATCTTTTTTTTTAATTTACTTGACAAGTTTTGTGCGAAAGTGTGGAACGATCGCGGATTTTTTCAAGGTAGTTCTCCAGCTAGGTTCAATACTGCAGAAAGATTTGAAATTCAGGATTTCAATAAATAAAATGATGCCCGGTTTATTAAAAAAAAAATCGAGGGGTGTCGCCGATGTTATTGACGAGAAAAATTAATTTGAAAATGTGCTTTTTAACACGTAAAGATACCCCAAAGTGGC
>JAPYZU010000624.1:0-25690 GCA_030523005.1 Tryphoninae sp. B BG-2022a
CCCCAATCGGCTTGCCGCAAGCCTGGTGGCAAACAACTCCCGAAGAACGAGACTCCAAAGATTTAAACCAGGACACCTACTTCATCGATTCAACTAATCGCGAAATAAAACTCCGCATTAAACGCAACCCGCAACAGATGGAGAATCAATGGATCTCCATTTGCTTCCCTTTCGTAATGTAAATAACCCAAAACTATTTATTGTTATTACTAATAACAGATTGTAGTTGTAAAATAAAAAAAAATAAAAAAATCTAGGGTGCTAATCGTTATGTGGGCACAGTGTACAATTAAAGAAACTTGCGTCAGCGTAACGTAGAGCACCACGGAGGGTGTGGGGAATGACCAACGTATACGGCATCACAGGAAGGCAGAAACATGATGGCAACCACGTCATCGAAACCTCATAAGGAAGGAAGAATGTTTGAAGGAATTACATGAATTGGCTTCATTCGTGTAGCGTGTCGCCATGTCGTCACAGCGAAAGAAAAATGCATGGGCAGATTGAGAGGAAAGGCGTCCGCAGTATAAAAAGGCGTTAAAGCTCACCTTTTTTATTAATAAATCAATCATCGTGCAACTAGAATGAGGATTACCCCGCAGATGGGCGAAATACTGACGAATGGAAGAAAGAGAGGTGAAGAAATGGAATCTCAACTATTCTGCAATACACGAAATTAAAATATTACAGCTGACCATTAAACTATTTTCCCATGATGTCCATCTACATAAGCAGAAGACGGTACAGATTCGTCAACTGAAATCACGACTCATAAACCAAAGAGTCCCCATAGATCTGGAAACGACGGAACGCAGCAACACGGCGTAGAAATAAAAGCATAGCAAATTGACAATACCGATGTCGCGCTGCCATCATAAGCAGACACTCTGAATCAGGTAGCCGCTGGCACCAAAGAACGTAGAGGTGGGGAACCCCCCAACAAGTTGGAAAGCAGCATTCACCAGTACGTAAACGTGGACAGACTGAACACGTATTGAAAGAAATTGTCGAAGAAACACTACGCACTCACTAACACTTTACATAAACACGACTAAAGAACGCCGCCAACTACAGACGATCCTGGAGAAATATTTCTCAGAAATGGCGATTCCAGTATCCATAACCTCAATGAGGACGTATAAAGACCTCACGAGGCGCGGACGCTATTTGCAAATCTGAGCGGCTTCATTCGAACGAAATATTCGAGCGATCATCGATCGCAACAGACGAAACTCCCAGACACACCACTTTGCAATCCAAGCTATATCCCCGATATAACAGCACTCTATTTATAGTCTTCCCGCTGGAAGACCGAGGAGGAAAAAGGTGGGAAAAGAGAAAGAGCTCCTTCAACGCCGGATCAAGAAAAACTGAAAGAAAAAAAAATTGTAAAATATACTCTTATTGAAATACCTAAATAAAAAAAACAAAGAATAAAACAGAAGAAGTAGAAGGAAGAAGCTATAATAAATCAACTTTATCTAATAAAATCGTGTAAAATTGTTCTCAAACTGTTCAAAAATTGTACATTTTTCGCACTCGACTTAACAGGAAATCTCCTGAAATTTGCACTGTTTCGTCTCATTTTGATCTTCACTTACATTATTTATTTCTTTTACGGTTAAGCGTTGTCTTTAACGGATTGTTTCCAAGAACAAAAGAGAAACTACCTACATGAGAATACTAAGCAAATGATGAGAAAATGATTATCCAATTTCGAATACATATTTGTTTATGTTCTGTAAAGTCAGTTATTGAGAGTTCAACGATAGTTTGATCTGTTTTAATTTATCAACCAACAATATTTTTAATTGTTCCGTCGCGGAAGGAATATTACTACACATAGATATCATAAACCGGGGTTTTCTTAGGTCAGTTAAGAATGTAAAGCAACCTCGTAAAAACACTCGGTCAAAAATTGAAACATTTGCAAACCAGATGAGAATCAAAAATCCCTTTTTTTAATTCGGTAATCAGTCAAGCTAGCACGTAAAGCATTATTTCAGAAAAAGTAAAAGTTTCCTTAATTACTTTACGACGGTCGCCGTCGGCGAACAAAAAGGGTACCGAGCCGTGCCAAGGGCCTCATACGTCACGGGGAAACCCGCAGTTGATCTTTCATATTTTTACCAAAACACCAATACACGTCAGCGTACAATTATAACCAATCATAATCCCGGGTAGAAATTGCCTAGGGTTTGCCTTATTTCCTACTCGGCCGTGATCATGTAGCGCTACGGCTTACCGCAATACGACAAGCCTGAGAAGATCCTGATACGGACCTGCAAAGGCCTGCCGTACTCATGTTGCCTTACAGCGCCGCTGTAATGCTTGTCCTAACACGGTCGTACTCATGCTTGCCCTAATACGGTCGTACACATCCTTGCCGCAAGACCGCCCTACCAGAATTTTGTAACGGAGCAGCGCACTCACTGCCCCACTCCGACGCGGCACGACAGTATCGCGAGGACCCTCTAGTTCACCCGTTGCACACAGATGGACACCGGCGTTCTCGGTTCTCACAAATGAAAGGGCGCGAGAGTAAAGATAAGTATGCGAAGAAAGATTTTCTCATAAACAAAAAATAACTCATCACGAACCATAATATGAATGATAATCGTAATTTGTTGCATTTACAGTTTTCCCTAAAAATATTTTATAATTTCTTAATAGATATTGGAATTTTGTTTACCGTTCCGATATAATCGTTTTTTCGAAGCGTTTTAACTCGTACGTTCCACGCTCATACGCTTTACTAAAATCAATTGAGAACATTGTATGATTGAATTGTCACGTAATGTCATTACATCGTAGCACCGCTATAACGGCTTCATGAAAATATATCTTCTGACAATTGTGTTTTATAGATTGTGTATTGATTTAGGTTATGTTAACTCGGGTGGAAATTGTAGTAGGACACTGTTATGGCATTCGTAAGTCAACCATTAGCGCCGTGATGAGGCAGCCTGATCAGGACCGTATTAGACGAAGCGTTGCAGCCCCGATCCGGCCGCTGTCAGGCTGCCATACGAGGGCCGTAACAGGGCAGCTAGGCAGCCTGACAGCGCCCGGCTCGGGGCCGTATTACAATTTATACCCGGAATAAAGAATTTTTCCACAAGCAACCCTACACCCCACTTCAAGCCAATCTTGTCAATTGTTAAGACTTTTCGAGAAGTCAGTCGTCTTAGCTTTTCCTACGAGAACAGATACTCCGAGAATCTGCTCGTTAGAATCAGCTACACAGAGTCTCGTATTGTGAAACCCATATCTTTCTTTCTCAATTAACTGTCTTATCCGTATAATTTCATATCATTTTACGTGCAATCACATGACTACAGTTATTTTTTGTGTTAAATAAAGTTTGTCGTTATTCAAAATGAATACTCTCGTCATCTTAGTTGATCGCGAGGCAGTTCGACGTTCGCGGTTCATTACAATTGAGACGCGGATTTACAACCAGCGTCGGCCCGAGCTCAACGGAGCCATCCGCGTTACCGAACATCAGTTTTATGACATCAACGAAATAGTCTCGTGTTTTTTACTTGGAAACCGAATATTTTGGCCAACTGACGGTAGATTATGATATAAAATATGGTACTGAATATATTGGAACCCTCAAGTTAAAATTAAACGTATGAAGAAACTGAAATACATCCTTGTGTTTGGTAATACAGGGTGTTAATTTTTAAATTATTTAAATGCAATCAAATGTCTGAAAAATCGCGTACTGCACAAAGAATCGTGTCAAACAAAAGTTACTTTAGACTAAACTTTGGAAATGTCAGGATTATCTGGATTATTTAGGTGCTACTAAAACAAATGTTAATAATTATGTTTTATTTATTAGTAGGAACTTAACACGAATGCGGCGTTATGTAGTGCGGCTCGGAAATATTGAACATTTGACAGCTACTTGAAGTGGTCTACATAAACGTTCGCACAAAGTGAGGAAGATAGCTCATGCTGTGGGGATATCAGAAGAAGGAGTGCGAAAGATCTTGCACACCATATTAGGGATACGAAGCTCTGCACAAGATGCATGCTGCATTTGCTGAATGCCGATCAATAGCAACTAAACAAACGATGTTTATAGTCTTACAAACTCTCATTTCCGGAAAGGAATACTCATGTTCGAGAAGCGCTGGACCAAATACGTTGAAATCAAGGGAGGGAATGTAAAGAAATAAAATAATTTTTTAACTGAAAATTGCAGGCCGAAAACTTTTCATCATACCCTCGTATTATTATCATAGTAAATCTCGAGCTTAAATTGCGATCTGACTTTCAACCATATAAATGGTTGAAAGTTAGAAATAATGAAAGATCTCGATTTAGGCCATACTCAAGATTGAACGAATATAAAAAGGCATAAGATACACATATACTGAAGGCTTTCTTAATTTCAATATTTACCTCAAAGGTATAGGACGTCGTGCACGAGTAGCTATAGTGGCCGTCTGACTTTCAGATCCAGTTCGAGGTGTCTGAAGTCGCTGATAACGAGGCTTCAAAGTCGTTGCTGTCCGTTGAGATACAACGTCCGCCACCAGAAATTGTGCATTCACATATCCGAAAATGCATAGTAGTAACTGCAAAAAAATAATCAAGATAGCAGCAGTGAATTGACAATTCAAAAAACAATAGGTCTCGCTCAATATCACCATTTTAAGGTCCGCGATTTCATTATTACATTGTTTACAAGAAATCAAAAAGATTACTTTGTGATTTCTTGTCACGTATTGGCGCCCGCAATCATTAACTTAACGGTCATAAGTGTAAACTTGTGCATAAATGAAATCACTTACAATTAGTAGTTTTAGTGTCTTATATCAACCTTCACTATTTTTCTCCTATATTTTCTGTTTTATTCTATTAAAACATATACGCGATCGCAATACACACTGCTTTTATTCTCAATTTCATTCGAAAGCGATCACGGTCACTCGCTAGAAAAAGTAGAGGTCTATCCAGTCCACGTAGAATCGTAGATGATATTAAGTATAGTTATTTTGGAACATATTCAATGTGTCATCGTTTGTTGAGAGGAAATTAGATTTTTTGCGTATTTTTGTTTGTAAGTTTTTATATAAATAGCTTTATACAAATTTGATGTTTAGAGCTATCTAAGATTTGGGCTTTGTCAAGATGATTATTGTCAATCCACCTACTATTACTGGAGACTGTCTGGCTGCAAGAAGAAAACATCGAAGAGGCTTTTAAAGAAATCTATCAGCACTCCTAATTCTGATGGTATTTCCGTTTTGTCAAAAACGTATCAGAAGCGTAATAGAAAGGATAAAGAATAATGAAATTCATACGAATTAAGCATAAAAGTTCTCAATCAATGTAAACTTGTCTTAAATCTGATTGTAAATAATAATATGGAGAAAATAAGAGGTAACAAGGTAACTAACATAAAACTACCACGATAAAAGATAGCCATATTATAACTCCTTGGTTGGATACGAATTTGGGCAAACCGGATCTTGCTGAAAAATTTGCAGAAAAGAAGTTGTGCATGAACATTAGGACCGCACATTCAAGGAATTCCTATGAATTGGTAAGATTTTATATTATATTTTCACAAACAAGGATAACATTTATAAACTTCAATTCATTCATTTAAGAACTCATCTGGTTTCTTTTTTGCTAAACGGTCGGTTACTTTATTTAGAAAAATTAATAGACTTACACATAAATCAATAAAGAATATTGCAAGAATTGGTATATTTCATTATTCCCATTAAAGAATATGAATAAACACTGTCATTACATATGCTGTAACTACTCACAGTTGAATTTTCTCATGCGGAACTTGTTTTGATTGCGCTAGAAATAAATCGTATTGGACGTGGAAACGGAACTGCACAAGCCAGTTTATAGAACTTAATTAAAGGTTTGGATGGGCATTGAGAAAAAATTGTCTTCCATATTACATAAGAGGGAACCAAGAATCTTTTGATATGTTACTCAAATGAATGCCGAATAAGAGTATCGAATTTATGAGAATTTGCCCACAAGTCAGCATCGAATAGGTTGATGCTGACCCAGTGGTTTCACGAGTATCTACAGATTCAGTGGTTCAGCACGTTGCCAAAATTCAAAACATGGCGTTCCAGCTAACAGACATGGGAGAAAATCTATCCGAAGTGACCGTCATAGCAAAGGCGCTAGCAGGGTTACCGGCGAAATTCTCGGCATATCAAACGGCATCGGAGAGTGTTGAACCACCGAGGCAGACGATCGAAAACCTTCAAAAACGATTGCTTCGGGAAGAGAGTCGCCTGACTGTCGAAGCGGGCGAAGTGATGGCCTTTGCAGCGATGAAAATCACGAAGTCGGCGAAATCATCTAAACGAGAGGATTCGAAAACGAAATCCAAGAAGAAATCTGGGAAAAATAATAAAAGGGACATCCAGTTCTTTGTGTGTGAACAAAAGGGACATTTCGCGCGCGAACGCCTCCACCGAAAGCAGAACAAAGGCGATACCAAAGCGCGTGACGACGCCACTGGTGGTTCGCAACGGGTTGCTTTCGTGGCGGTGAGTTCGCGTAATTCGAACGAGCAGGTTGATTTCGATCGGTACGAGAGAGTGGTGGGCGCGCAGCGAAGTGCGGCACTCACGGTCAGTCCAGACGACATTTGGTTTATCGACAGTGGCTGTTCGAGACATATAACCTTTCGACGAGATTGGCTTGCAGAGTTGCGTCCGAAAAATGACGGATCTACGATAATGCTCGGCGACAACGGCGAGTGCGCGGTCGTAGGGGACGGCACCGTGATCGTGAAAATGTTGGTTAATAATATGTGGAAGAAAGCGCAAGGCGAACACGTGCTTTATGTGTCAAGCATCAGGAAATACTTGTTCTCTGTGGGAACGTGTGCGATGCGTAAATATCGAACTGTGTTTCGCGAGGATGATGTACTGATAACGCGTTATAACGAGATTCTCGCGGTCGGACTCATGCAATCAAACGGTGTGTACGGATTGCTGGCTCGAGTGCACGTCCAGCAGACGAACGCTGAGGCGAACGCGGCTCAAACGAGTCTGCAGGGGTGGCACGAGCGCCTCGGGCATCTAAACAAACACGCGGTGTCGGCTCTGGTGTCGAGTGGCTCAGTGAACGGTGTACAAATAAAAGACAAGCGCGATTTTGTGTGCGACGACTGCGATCTCGGGAAGAGCCACAGACTGCCGTTCGCGAAAATTATCGATAGAGTGAATGGCAATTCGGGCGAGTTCTTTCACAGTGACGTGTGCGGACCAATGTCACAGAAATCTATCGGCGGCGCGAGATTCTTCGTTCTGTTTAAAGTCGACGCGACGGGTTATAGACAGGTGTGTTTCATGAAACACAAGTCCGACGTGTTCGAGAGTTTTAAAATCATTGAGCGTAGCGTGCCGAACAAGTTCGGTCGCGCAATGAAAACTCTAAAAATGGATAATGGGCGTGAATATTGCAACGAGGCGATGAAGCAATACATGCAATTTCGCGGGATAAAACACGAAACGACTGGGCCATATACACCCGAACAGAACGGGAGAGCCGAACGGGACAATTAAACGGTGGTGGAGTGCGCGCGCACGATGTTACATGCGAAAAAAATGGACATCTCATTTTGGGCGGAAGCAATAAATACCGCACTTTATTTGCTCAATCGAGTTTCGACGTCCGGATTAGATAGCAATAAAACATCCTACGAGACTTGGACGGGTAAGAAACCGGATCTCGCACACGTGAGGGTTTTCGGTGCGGAGGGCTTCGAGTACGTACCAAAACAGTTTACTCGGAAGTTCGATCCCAGAGCCAAGAAAGTAATCCTCGTGGGATATGATGGACACTCGGCAAACTGTCGACTTTTCCATCCGGAGACAAAGAAATCTCGGTATCAAAGAACGTCAACTTTCACGAGAATGTAAGTGAACAACTCGATATGCAAAATGATAATGGCGAAGAGGATTGGTTCGAGAAGGGACATCCAGGTGTCAACAGGGATGAGGCGGGACGTTCTTCAATGGACAAACGCCATAGAGGAAGGGCTGAAGGCGCATGAAGCGAACGGCACTTGGGAAATCATATCAACGGACCAATCGAAGAAAACGATCGACTCCAAGTGGGTGTTCAAGGTATCTTAAAACTCGGACGGGAGCTTGCGACGGTTTAAAGCAAGGCTATGTGCTCGCGGGTTCATGCAGGAAACGGGTGTTAATTTCACGGAGACCTTTTCGCCGGTAGTCAGGTATGACTGATTACGCGTCGTACTGGCCACAGTTACCCACGAAGATCTCGAGCTGACTCAGTTCGATGTTCGCACAGCATTCCTATACGGCGACTTAAAAGAGGAAATTCATATGAAAATACCGATCGGTCTGGAAGTTAGATGGGGTATGAATGAAGTGGTGTGTCAATTAAACATATCGTTGTACAGTTTGAAACAGGCACCACGATGTTGGAACCATAAGTTCTGTGAGTTCCTGAAAAGCTTCAAGCTAGAACAAACCGATGCCGACAAGTATATTTTCTATGGAGAATTCAACGAGTACGAGATATTTCTGGGATTGTTCCTGGACAACGGGCTCGTTGTGTGCAAATCGAGAGTCGTTCTGTATAAAATCATAAAAAAACTGAGAAGAGAATTCGAGATCACGATCGGAGATGGCAGTTGCTTCGCCGGGCTGCAAATAGTTCGTGATCGACAGAACAAGACGATGTGTCTGCATCAAGGTGCCTACACACGGAAAATTCTCGAAGCAAAAGCGTTGGCCATTCCCGTTGATCCGAACGTTACGCTGAAGTATGTGACCTCAGCAGACGACAAATTGTACAATGGATCATGTCGAGAAGCAGTGGGATCCCTCATGTTCCTCGCTACTGTATCTAAACCGGATATCGCCTATGCCGTAAATACAGCGAGCAAATTCTTGAATCAATCGAACGAGAATCACGAGCGTGCGGTGAAATGGATCTTAGCATACCTAGTCGGAACCAAGAACGTAGGTTTGACCTACAAAAGCGGTGGAAGCGAGCCACATCTGATAGGATAGTCGGATACGGACTATGCAGGTGATCTTGAAACCAAGCGATCAACGACAGGTTACCTGTTTTCACTAGGAAACGGACCGGTAACGTGGAGCTCTTATAGGCAAAAGTTAGTGGTCCTGAGTACAACGGAAACGGAGTCCGTTGCTGCATCAGCGGCAGCAAAAGAAGCAATTTGGTTGAGACGATTACTGGATGGTATTGGACGCCGATGTCAACGAGCTACACCACTGTATGTCGACAATCAAAGCATGAATCGACTTGCTAAGAATCGCGAGTTTCATAAGAGGACAAAGCATATGAACATCCGATACCCTCAATTACGAGAGATCACCGAGGCAGAAATAGTGTCTGCTGTCTATACACCATCGGAAATGCACCGAGCGGACATTCTCACAAAAGCATCGCCTCGAAATCGTTTTGTTAGTATAAGCGAGTGCAAAAGTATAAATGGAATCTACAATCTCCAGCAACGCAGTTGAAAAATAATTTTGATAATTATAAAACAGAAAGCCACCTTTGGCAGGTTTCATTAAATGTATATGTTTCCCACCAATTGGCCCGAAGCAATGAAGAAAGTTAGCTTTCAGATAAAAATCTGATGCAACATTTTGTAGTTTTTCTACTGTGATTTTTTTTATGTACTGTGGTCGAAGATATTTCCATACAGGTTGACAAACTGACGATATAATTGCGGAAATTGTTGACCTTCCACGTTTAAATTTCAAATGCAAGTCCTTCGTCCAATTTCCGATCCCCAAATACCTGAAATAGGAATACAAACAAAATTATAATTACTTAAACATTTGTTTCTTTCCTTGCACGTAACGAGGTTGTGAAAAAATTTTGAAGCGGGAAAGATATCTTTTTCCGATACGTAAATAAAATAAAAGAAAACAATTCATCTGGATCGGAGACAAAAAAAAAAGATACCATTATTATAATCAGATGCTTTTTTGCTGAAAATAGTCCAAAATAAAATTGATAGTAGTCTTGATTAAGAAATGGAATGAAACGAAAACATATGATCTTCTTCACTTCCGACAAAAGAAATGCCATCGGTACATCCAGCTCCTTCTCGCTATGTGCCTGCAAACCACAAGAGATCAAACCAAGCAATAGATGATTTCGAGACGCAAGCGTCAGAGGCGTTGCAAGAAAAAGAAGATTGCCGCTTATCATGGTTTAAAGGAATTCTGCCTTCTTTGAATAACTTTACGGAATTAGAAACGTTGGCATTACAAAGCAAAGTTATAAAAATCATAACCGAAATACGGTTTGGGAAACGAACTCAATCAACAACATGGCAGGCACGCGGATATCAAACTGGATTGTAGGTACACTTACCATCCCCATTGTAACTGTACTGATAATTGTTAAGAAGAAGAATATAATTTTGCTTTGGTCTCTATACTAATACTCAAATAAAACTAAATTAAAGCTTAATAAATGAATAACTGTTGTTTGTTGTTAATATGTTGTTTTTATTACTTACCTCAATGTAATAGAAGATATTTCAATTGGTTTTATGGGATTTCTGAACTTGGTACACTGCTTCCTCAAATGTGTTTTTAAGGTTTTCATCAAAGACTCAAAACTGCCTATACTCACTTTATAAGAAGCGAGAAATTTATCTTCATCTAACACCAACGCTCTATACTCCTGCATAAAAAACTGATCCTATCTATTTCTTAATTCAATCAAGGGCGATATCCAGAATCTTTTATTGTTTCTACGTTTGTTTCGATAATGGCGTAATAAGAGCAACAATAGAATACGTTTCTTTGGATACATTGTCGAATGATGACTGAAGTCTACACTGATAGGACCACTGCCCTGCGATGTCGTGCATCGTTCTTTGGCGGCATGCTATACGTTGATCCATTGCGCTGACGAAATGCAACGCATTATTGTGGCTTTAGTCTAAATTGTCGAAAATTCTACGCAGATTCTTCTTGCTCTATCGGCAGAGCAACGTTCAGGATTAGTTTAACTCGATGACTAGCAGCAGTTTAAACTGTCGAACATGAACTGAACTGAAGTGATTGTAATCATTAATTACTCCTACTAGTTCTCCCTTTATAACTTGAACACTTGCTTTCAGTAGCTCGCTAGTTATTCCCTCACCTGTTCCTTTCTTTCGTGGTAAGTTCATAATAATTCGTTCAACTGCACGTTCACTTATCAATTCAAAGTTCTCTATAGTTCCCTTACTCCCATTTATGCTTTTTATATAGTATAACTTAAATTTATCTGCTAACCGACCTTCTTGCGTGTTATCTAACATTTCAAAGTCTACATTGTGTATTTCCTTTGTTTCCGTCTTTTCTCCTCTTATTACTTCTTTTAAGGTTTTCCATATCATTTTTGAATCATTTCTATTCCTGCCTATCTTTCATAATATTCTTTCTTCATTCTCCTTATTATTTTAATTGCCGTATATCTTTCGATTTTAAATTGTAGCCCGTCTTGTTCTGCATTCGTATACAGAGATATAGTGTATGCACCATATCTTTTATTAGTAGCTATCGTTACATCCTCCGAATACCATTTTTTCCCTTCCCATCGCTGTGGAGCTTTTAATTTTTTCTCAGGTGCAACCGTATCTAGTGCATTCACTATACTCTCAACATATTTCTCGGCTCTTGCATTTACTTCCAGATCATTTCTATGTCCCAGCCGTGCTTCTACTGCCTTAAAAAACTCCCCAACGTGGAATTTACTATAGTTTCTACTCATCAACTCTCTATATTTTACCTCTTTTTTAACTTTCTGTAGCTCAACGCTTATACACGAGTGATCGGTTATCTTTTATGTATCGTGCACCTCACAACGTATGATATTGGTAAAAAACCTCTATTAGTGTTTAGCTATCCATCGTAACTCTCGTTGGTTTATCAATATATTGTTTCATACCCAAACATGACATTTCTGTTGGCATCTTTTTCGCATAAAACGTGTCGGCCATTAAGTTTATATTGGCATTACCTATCATTATACGTTGATTTTTCATTACCAATAAGTCCACTTTGTTCTCCAAAAAACGTATGAAATCACCATCTGATGCACTCGGCGAGTGGTATACCACGACGATCGCCCCTTTATACATGGTGCTCTTGACATCTATCGCAATACACCAGCAGGTGGATATTATTTTATCTTTTACTATTACCTCGTATTTTATATCGTCTATTATATAAAACATTACTCCACCTATATTCCTGTTTCCCCATCACATCTTGCAACACTATATCCCGGTATGTTCATCGCTTTTATACTCTGATGTTGGATTTCGTCTTTATGTGCGATCAGACTTTAGGCATTTGTGTACATAACCGACTCCCTCTGTGGTTGCTATGTCATGGAATCCCATTTTGTTCTCTTTTTTTCCTCGTCTAACGCTCTGATAAATGTCGGACATTCTACATTCACCACCTCATGCTCATCACTCGTTTTTAAATTGTATATTTTAATTTTGTGCATACAATTCACACACCTCGCCTTTATTGCCGTGCATTTATTTGCTTTGTGGTTTCCTATACATTTGTAACACGTATCCTGCCTTGTACAGTTTTTGGCAATATGATAGTAGCCCCAGCATTTGAAACATCGTTTAACATTGTAACAGTGAAATACGCGATACTTTCTCCATCCCATGCTTAATTTTTCTCTTCTTATCATTCGTGTCCGCATTTGTTTGTTTGCCGGTACTACCAGAAGTGCTTGCTGTCACCGATCCAATCCACCCCGTCCTTTCTCTGCTACTGCCCGTTCTCTTCATCTCGACTCGTTCGTCCTCGACCGCAAATTGTTTAAACGGGCCTTCGCACTTCTCAATCTCGTTATTCTTGTAGTGGTAGTAAGTCTCTAATTTTTCCAATGTATACCCTTGCGGGTTTTTACATTCCTCTTTTCTTAAATCACTGCGCATCCTCACTTCCACCATCAATTACTCCGGTGGACTTACAGTTTTTGGTTAGGTGGGTTCCGAACCACCGAGAGCACAGAATAAGCACATAGAAAAATTCCATTGGTGCCGGCGGACATTCGAACCCGGGACTCCCGAGTTGAGAGTCGAAAATGCTAACCCTTGTGCCACTGCTTCTCTAACGTTATTCTTGTACTTCTTATGATTAGAAGCACATCCCGGGTGAAAAAAGCACTTCTTACAGATCATGCATTCTACGACAATATTCTTCACTTCTTTCTTGCACGCCGCGCAATGATATTCTGCATAGTCGGTTTCACTCATTTCGTCATTACCGACTTCAAGTAAATCACGTCCGTTACACGCCTAATTAGTTTTGTTAATCACCGTGTCCGCCAACGCGAACACGTTGGCACTTTTATGGACACCTGTCGTTCCCGTGCCAATGCGATTATCAAAATTAACTTTGAATCTCACCGTCACACTTCAGCACATTCCACTCAGAAAAATACACTGCATTATGCACTGAATACAACCGCATCTATGTGTCAACTTCTGGATTTCTCTGCGCCCTTTAACCCCCCAAAAAACGTAAACTTTTACGGAGCGATGTGATATACGTCAACATCTGGAGAGAGGTTGCTTGATTGATTGACTGAGTATTTATTATACCCTGGCAAGCCTTTGGGTAATTGTGGCTAGTATAATATGAGTAACAGCAGAATCAAATATTCGAAATTTGACTTAAAACTAAAAGCATTGCTAAATATACAAAGTAATATATACAAATTTAACTTAAAACTAAAAGTATAGAAGCAGAACAAGCGGAAAATCATAAGTACAATATTAACTTAAAACTAAAATTACAAAGATTAAGATTAAGATGGCGCCGCAAGCAAATGATGTTTATCTGAGTTAAGGCTAACTTAAGCCTCAACCTAATAACTGCATAAGAGAAGACAAGCTCAGTAACCTCACTAGATGTTTATTTATTGCTCCGTCTGCCTCTCCGCCTCTAATAGATAGACGTAGTGCCATCTTTTTAACGTCTCAATGGACGGTAATGTCCAAATTTCATTCGGCAACGAGTGCCAGTGCAGCGCCGCCGCTATTTGAAATGAACTGTAGAATGAAACTGTGTGGTGATTGGGAACATGAAATATAGCGTTGTCAGCATGTCTCCCTGATCGACGCACATCAGGAACTGTCCTTGGTAGTAGTTCACTAATGTATTGCAGTACAGTCATGAATACAGAGCGATAGGTTGCAATACCCAAAAAGTAGCGCCGACGGCCCTTCACTTTTAGCCAATTTAGCCTGCGGCGATATGGAGAGATTGACGCATCTCTGCGCAGATAAAAAATAAACCTTATGCAGCAGTTTTGTAGCTTTTCAAGTTCTCCATTTAGCGACTCTGTTAAATCATTGTAAACCAGGCAGCAGTAGTCGAAATGAGGCAGAATAATGGATTGCACTAGTCTAATCCTTACGTCGGTAGAAAGAGAACCGCTATGATGTTTTAGTTTGTATCGTATTGTCCGCAAATACCGTAGGTTTTCAGCAATGTCATTAATGTAGAACGAAAACAGCAGTAGGCCAAGGACTGACCCTTGCGGTACGCCAGTAGACAGCTGCATTTGATCGGAAAAACCTCAATGACCGTCAAAAACCACTTGCGAACGATTTGCCAAGTATGAATACTACCATTTTAAAGCCTGCTCCGAAAACCCTAGTTAGAGCTTCCTTAGTAGGTTTAGGTGTGGCACCGTATTAAATACCTTACTAAAATTAAACATGACGAGGATGGTCAGCTTTCGTAAATCCACTCCGCACCGTATGCCATCAGTTATTTTCAGTAACGTAGTTCGCGTACTAAAAAAGCATCGGTAGGCTGATTGCATAGGATCCAATAAATTATGTGTGTGAGAGAGAGAGACACACACACACACATACACAATCATAAAATCTATTTTAAAACCTATTTTACGTTTGCGTTCTTTTATCCTGATCAAAATTGATTACTTGACAAGCTTTCAAGATGCAACGAGAGAGGAATGCCTTAGGGTTCTGTTTAGCTCAAGGGAGAAGATTTGGGGCATCGTCGGTTGTTGACAACCTATCAGCAATCTGCGGGACTTGACGCGATTCGTTATTCCGCGCCTGGCGACAACGACACCGGTGAGTTCGGGATTCGTGTTCAGGACAGCGGAAATCGGAACTCCGATAGCTGCACGTGCTACGGCATCAGCAGCGCGCACCGTGGGATCCGCCGACCAACATCTCGCGCCAAATCCACGGAAATGGGAGTCGAATTCCCTACCCCTATTCTGATCTCGAGATCTTAGGAGCCCCTGGTGCCAACTCTGTTGTCTCAAAAAAAATTCAGTTTTGTGGTAGAATTTGTCAGTGCTCAATCTCTCTGACTATCATGAAAAAAAAGTCTCCAAAAAGATTTGACGGTGACAGAATTAGACCAGGAGAAGTCCCGAGATCAAAGTATTTACGCCGCAAATAAGTGTCAATTCTCGTGAGGCGCTCCCGGCAAAGTCGCGACCGAATTAAAATCTCCGTGTAAAACCTAAATATTCAATTAATCAGTTACTCTGCAATACTTTCCAATAAACGCATTTTCAGTAATAAATATAAATATATCTGAGTGAGTTAATTAAAGGACATTAAGTTAAAGAACACTAAGCGATATATTGTACATGTAAGATAAGTGTAGGCTAAGGCGATAACGGGAAGTTGTGACGATCCCTCGATCACCATCGTAACGACTACAACGAAACAGCCGAGACTCATCCATTCTAAGATGAAATACAATAATAAATATTATTTGTTTGTGCTTTCTCTAAATAATTCTTATACAAATAAACTTCTTCGAGAAAACCCCCTCATTTATATCCCACGCTAGTCTCCTCACCCAGAAACACTGGTCCGTACGGGACGTGCGAGAACTCCAGCGATGCCGGAAAATACTGCTCGTTCAAATTCAAAAGACTCGTCTTTCTTTAATTAATTTTGACGTAAACCATGTACATTGGACCATGATTGAAAAAGCAGGTGCACTAAATTGATGAGAAATTCCCTTCACAGAGAAACGAGGGGTTTCTCTAAAGAATTAGACCGATCAAACTTATCGAATTAGTGTAACTCCGCCGCTATATTCTTGTCCTTCGTTCGGATGTAACAACGTAAATGGCCAAGATGACACTGACGACGAAGTTAACGTATGCGTAAGTATCCATAAGAGAGGTATCCGTAAGAGAGACACTTCACTGCATACGTTTCAATATCAAAACTTCGTGGGCTATCGTTTTATTTTAAAGAACGAATATCGACTGGCTAGAAAGATTGAAAAGATGAAACTCGTGGAAACTGAGAATAGTCAACGTTTCGGTGTTGATTTGTACCAAATAGTTTGGAAGCTTGCTATCATTGCGGATTACCGATGTGGCAATCTCGGCGAGGAAGCGATTGTGTATGTTCCGGAAAGGTTTGAAAAACTTGGAGAGATATCAAAGATAAACGCAACCAAAATCCAGAAGAAAGAAGCCGAGCTGAGATAATTCTCAAGGATTTGTGATAAGGAGGAAACACGTGTCGACTCAACAACGCTTCGTGTGGTCTTTATCAAAGAAGCCGACAGTAACATGCTGTATTAGAAAATACGTTGCGGAATTTGGGTGTCCTTTTTTAAAACTGTATCTTTATCGAAAAAAACACGAGGACAAAATGGTGATCGTTCTGGAAAACGTAGTCCTTGTCGATCTGCAGAGCGGAAAATGAATTATAAAGATCAGAGATGGTTTATTGAGGGTTTTTGATATTAAGCATATTATTATTAAATATAATTTTGTACGCGATTAAGTTGCTGCTGAAATTGCTGTTGAAGCATCTCTCATCAGGATCAACAACGACTAATATCCTAAACAAACCGCTCTCGCACATATTACACTGGTAGTGTCTCGAGGCCCTAAAAATGCAGACCGCACACAAAGATAAACACAAATGCACAGTTTGTATACACAATTTTATTTTATTTGTGTTCAACATATGTCATCTAACTCTGCTGAGTAACATATACAATCACCGATTGTTTTGACATGTTCTTGAATAGTGATTACGATGATCTTTGTTTATACCACCTAGTTCAAATGTTATTAATAATTTACGTACATTTTGTTTCCGTTTTGTCGAAATTTGTGTTCAACAACACGTTCCTTTTGTAAAAAGTAATTTAAAAATATTCTATGTAGTGTCGAAGCTGTTATTATACTATATCAAATTCGTTTTCATGGATTAATGTAGCTTTGAAATTGTAGCAGTTATGGGTTCGGCCAAGTAGCAAACCAGCCCAAGTAGCAAACCTAGCCCAAGTAGCATAAAGCCGCAGCTGGGAGAATTGCTGGGAAGCCGCCATTTTGTTTAGCACAGCTCTGATAAAATTTATAAACAGTGATCAATACTTGTATAATAAGACGTTTTTTTTACCGACTTTTGATATGTTTTTCTTTTTTTTTTTTGAAAAAAATCCCAAGATTTGCTATATTTTTGGCCTCTAGAGTGGCTTACCTCCTTAAAGCCATTTCATGCCTTGTGTTAAAAAATAAAACTATTTCGTTTTATACTTTCGAGTATGAATTTTTTTAAAATATACCTTAAAATACATAATATATATTATCGTATCTATGTATATGTAAATATACCTAATATAATTAAAAAAGAACTAAATAGGTATATCTGGGCGGCCATCCCCCTTAAATATCTGTAATAAAAATATATATTCTCATTTGAAAAAAAAAGAGTTGATCTTGAAATGATCTTGAAAACATAATGCGAATCGAAAACGGATGTGACTGCCGCATCAGCCCCTCCATAACTTACACTTTTGATATCAAACATTTTTTTCGCCGGGTTAGCTTTAGAAACAATCAAACGTGAGCCCAATTATTACTTTGATAAAAATATTCACTTGTTCTAAACGTAGCCACCGTTTACCGAAATCTATTTCCTATTAAAAGGGATTTGTATACTTTAAAGTACAGGGTGTGTTCCATAAATAACGGGGATGTTATACATTTATGTCAGCACTTCTTCCAATTCCCGAAACACTTCCGGAACTCGATCTTTGGCATGGCGTTTAGCTCTTTAATCTTTTCTATGTTTGTAAACAGTAGCAAGTCATCTGAGGCTCTGCCCGACGAATATAGAGTCTGGAGCATCATTAGGGTGTTATGTTGGGCCAAAAATTCACGAACCGAATGAATTGTGAGCAGGTACACGATCGTAATATCGAGGCCATGAATCGTTTTGTCACAAATCCGGGGGTTTTCTTCGGATTGCGTCACGTAAACGGCATTTAACTCATAAATCGTACTCCTCATTGATCGTTTGACCTTGTAGTAAGAACTCATGATGGACTATGTCGTTAAAATCCAAAGACACAGTGAGCATAACCTTCATATTCTATCACTCTGATCGAGCTTTTTGGAGACGCTTACAACGCCGTAAACCATGGTTTTCTTCATAGCAGATTCACCAAAAGCAATATTTAAAATTTCTAACCCATTGCTGCACTTTATTCTATTCCTATTCGAAAATTGTATGCAAATTCTCTGCTCCATTATTTATATAAATGAAAAATTGCCGTCCGCAGGAAAACACGTGTTAACTTTTCGACAACTAACGGGAGACTAAATATCCGATATGGCTGAAAATGTATAGATAGTTTTTCACACATGCGAACCAACTCAACGAAAAAATCAAGCCAATCGAACTAATAAAACCAGCAAAGTTACAAAATTCCCGTTATTTATTGAACACACCTCGTATATGATTGGAGAACGCAATACTTTTTATAAATACTATCCAAATATTTTAATTGCTCCGTATTTTACAGTTATATAGTAAAATACTATTCCATGCGATTTTATGTACGATGCTATAATAAACACACGTTTTAACTGTGGGAAGCTGCGTAGAAGAACGTTTGTACGCATACGAGAAGTATGAAATCTGTAGCACGTAATTGCACCCGGCTAAAAGCAATTTCGATATGACCACTTTTTTCATCTTCAGAACTATTACTAATCAATCTACTTCCAAATTAGAATGCCTAGACATTAACAATAGTGAAGAAGATAATCTGGAAAATTTTCCTTCGCTGTCTGGTAGTGTCACACTTGGAGAAGTTTTAAATGATTGGTTATATTGTGGTCTTTATAATTACGTAAATAAACAAAAGACCGGCATTATTAATGCGGCAACGAGTCGATTATGAATGGCGATATTATTCTGAAATATCCCTTAACTAATATATCTCTGAACTAGTGAAGACTATAGTTATTCTCAGCACGGGTAGTGGTGATTGATAACAAATTAAAAATGGATCGATTGTCGTTGTTTGAACACGAAAGTTATTTCATGGAGCCAAATTGTTGGACGTTATTTAATCAGTCTCCGATCAGTTTTGCGTTGAAGAACATGATTTTCATGATGGAGCCACCTCCATAACGCCAATCGCCTGATGAAAGCGGTTGTTACAGAGTACATACGGATTTGCTTATATTTAATAGCGCGTACTATTATCGATAATAACCTTGTTAGAGAATAACATATTGCATTTGCATTGAGCAGTTGTACCTTTTATAGCATATAATAATAAATAGCCACACGATTTAGTCATAATAGCTACTTATAGATCATAAATAGTTATTTCTACTTACAAAATGAATCGAGCCCTGTTGGGTTTGTCTCCAAGTTCAATATTTGGTTCATACAATACAATTGCGGTAATCTAACCTCATTTCCGTGATTACAATTTAGCTTTTGCAGTGGCCTGTCAACCGGCGTTAACTTAACATGCCAATGTATTTTATAATATATACGTGGTGAACTTAACCAAGGCTGATTGACAACTTGGTTTATCGTATTCAATGCAATGGGCCTTCATTCGCCTCACCCGTTGAACGCCCCCTTGCTATGCGAGTTACCGTCTGGTCAGATATTTCTGATGTCCACGGCAACCTACTTTCCTTATGTATATCGGAAGGCACACTACATTCCTCTATACTAACACACATACGCACACTTCACATCGAACAGCGTAAAGCCGAAGGAGCGTAAAATCGTTAAATCACTTTCTCTTTAATCTGTTCCTGTTGCTCGATTATTGGCTACTACTCCATTACCGTTTTGCCACAGTGAGTACACTTACTGTAGGTATCATTCAATGGTGCATGCGAAATATTTAATTTATGAGCCGAGCCACATTCCATTATGTGCGTACCCGATGCATTTTTTATCTCAACGTCCTCACTGTCAGCAAAGTATTCATGTTAAAAAAGAGCGTTTTTACCATTTTTTTCTTAACACATGTGTACATTTCAAAAAACTTAGTTATGTTATTACAGTTTAAGTGTGCTTAGTTCTATCAAATTTCGTTTTTTAAGCATTCGAGACAATAAACTCAAAATAAAATTTAATCAAAGTTGGCAGGCATGAAAAGTTACTAAATTACTTATTGTTTTAAATTAACTACTTATTAAGCTTCTTTTTTTACGGTCCGCATGCTGCCGAACCTAAATCCATAACACCGTTTGCTATAATAAATACACTATTTTCAATTTCGTAGGTTTTTATCGAATTGAGTGTAATAAGTGGTGTAATAAGTGTCTTCAAAAATCTCAACAATAAAATTTTGCCCGGCTCAATTCAATTTCAGTATTAGGTTCATTATATTGAATCAGGTGTTTTGCATTTTGAAGTATGAAGATCAAATTCATTTTTAGTAATTTCGAAAACTCTAGTACTAAATTACGTCAAAATGAAGTAAAACATTTTTATTCTCTTTGACAAGAAGATAATAAACTGACCGAACAGGTCCACACTGATTAAATCATATTTTTATTTGATCGTCGAAATGTTCCACTTTCACTTCCGACCCTAGACGTGCATCATATCACATTTTACGTTTATAAATATACATGTTTGTTACGCAATATATACTATAGATTCTGCGCGAATTATGAATAAGATACGATAGGTACAGAAATAATCGTCAATTTTGAAGAAGGAAGGAACGAAACAGACGCGCGAAATTATATAACTTGAATTTAAAAAATTGGGCTGGTACGTTTCTGTGAGGCTAATGGAATTAATATAACTGTATTTAAAATACTAACGCATTCTATATAGGGAAGTCATTGAATAAAAATACATTCGTTTACCACGAATGAATCAACCCTGTATTTACCAACCGTGAAGTGCACTTCCGGGCACATTTTGATAAGCCATTGATACTTGTAAATATTTTTCGTTGATATTAAATTTTCAATGAATTTACTGACCGGTAAATTCGTAGATCAATTTCAATAAATAAAATAAGCTACCGTTGCAAAAGTACTTTGTACATAATCACGTAATAGATGTTAATCTTTCATCAATAATTTATAATTTATTTATTTCCTCATCATTGGCATCTTAAATTACATTCAGTCATATTTGTATTCGCTGTCCTGTAGACACAGTGAAACAAGAATTTGTATATGGTATTCGCTTGATGTATATTATTATTAAAGCAAAACAATGTACCTTATAAATTAACAATATTCTTTATGCGTTAAATTTGTATAATTAAAAAAAAATCAATTTTTGTTGTTGTTTCCATTATTTATTAGCAGATAAAGATCATACCGTGTGCAAAATTAGAGTCATTAGTGTTTGATTTTGGCTAGTTAACCACATAATTCATTGATTACTGCACCAATTAACGATATCTAATTGCACTTTCTTTCTGAAGATTTAATTGCGCTCGATCTAAGTATAGATGCATGTGAGAGTTTCCAAGTTGATCTTATAATTTTTCTTTCAATGGGATTTTAAATCTATTACGGTGGGATTTCGCAAGAGGTGATATATGTACATTTTGTTCATGAATAGTGATGGAGTGCAGGAGGACATCGCACTTTCGTACGCCGATAATGATACACTGTTTAGTATTAATCCTGTGGATAACTGGTATTAGAAATCAACGCGATATATTATAATACTGGTATATACGGAAGTGGCATTGAAGCAGTTTTAAAAAAAACGAGATACACGCACACACATATAGACTCGTTTCGTGAAACCCTCTCACTATAAATCGTCACCTCACTTTCACGTATCGATTACGATTACTTCTCACTTTCATAACACCATTTTCCCGAAGAAACAACAATTTACTAAACGTCAAGAATGTAAATGGTTCATATTTATGGAAAAATGATGCGACGATGCAGTCATGAAAGTTTATTGTAGTCGTCGCGAATTTGCGAGCCCTTAAACGAACGGTCATCGATGTCATCTATGAATGACAAACTTGCTAATTAGGAAAATTATTATTCCTCATTTCCAAGATCAATGTTCACGTTTGTATAAGGATTTTCCACCACATATGTTTCCCCATTATAAGAATGTCGACACTTTCACTTTTTCGACAACTCAGCTGAACGAAATAAAAAAGTAATAATATCGCTGATACGTCTGTGTTAGAAGAGCAAAATGAACAAATCCAATAGAAGTATAAATTAAATCAGTCATAATTTTTAATCGTTTACTAAAATACTTGCATCATGTAAAATATGTTATACACCGTCAAGTGATTACGATGTATAACCCGTGATTTAGAGGTGCCGCGAAGATCGAAGTCAGTTATTTTTCCAATATAAAGACGTCATATGCTGTAGTTTTATATGTACGTCAGCAGCAGCACGATATTATAGACTGTGCATGTATCCCATTTAGATATTCAAAAATGGGAGCGGTTGAATTAACTTTGAATTTCCAGTAAAATAGTGTATACGCTCTTCCCAGTACACTTCTCATGCAACGGTCGTCGCTTAAACCCTTTGACAAAACTTTATAGACTGATATGCAGTAAAATAAAAAAAACTTTGTTAATTGTTAAGAAGTTATGTAATATAATAATAATATAATTCCTTATTTATACGTCTCCTTATTATATATATATTTAGGTTAGGTTGATTAAACCCTTTGACAAAACTTTCACACACACACACACGCGCGCGCGCACACACACACATGCACATGTATATATGTCTCATATATATGTATATATATGGGACATTCCTCGGCAAATAGGCCAGTTTGAAAAACTTCTTTTTTTATTTTCTCAATTTTTGTGATATTTTTTAATACTCATCGAAAATTCTTCGGGGTCAATTTTGAGGTTTTTTGAATTCTTGTTCAAAAGATACCGAATTTTCAAAAAATCGCTATTTTTTCAGCTTTTTTGCTCATAACTTCTTTAATAGTAGGCCAAATTAAATCTTTTTTTTAATGTTTGTTATTTAAGGTTCTTTTTACAAAAAAAAAAAAATAGAAACATTATTTGAAGTGGTTTCGAATGTGATTTTTAAGTTTTAAACTTTAAATCTTTTTCTTTTTTAAGTGAGTGCATATTTTGATTTTTTGGAAAATTTGTCATTTTAAACTTCTATCAATTTTACAACTTTAAAGCCTAAGTAGATCGTGGTCCTTTCATAATTACTATTTTTTCGATTTTTGAAAACTTGAATTTTTTTTGTTACTGACTATTAAACCCATTTTTTTATAACTATCTAATCTTTTTTCGATTATTATGAATAAATTTGTATACTTTTTTGGTATTAATAGACGTTTGAAATTAATAATAAGTCATTGTAAGTATGTTTATAAATAATAGTAACAGAAGTTTTTATTTAGTTGGGTATTTTTTTAAAAGTATTACGTATACGATGATTATTTGAACTAGAATACTTTTTAGCTAGTATGTATATCGAACAAATCTCAAATGTATATAATCAAAAAAATCTCCAAATTTACCTCAAGAGTTTTTCCATAGATACTAGAAAATATTTAAAAATTGAGATAATCAAAAAAAAATTGAATCTAGTCCTTTTGTCGTGGAATGCCCCATATACCATGACCACATAAATACACGATTAATTGTGTATATGTATGTGGGTATGTGTTTTTATTAACTCAAAAAGTTGGAATAAAATCGCACTTTGTGAACCATAATCTCAGTTCGTTTGCAATCTTTCAAAGTGCAATAAACTTCTCGACATTTTAATTTCCAAGATAATCATAGAAATATGCTAATCTTTTTTTTTAATAATAAATATTAAAGAATTTAGGTGCGTAAAAGTTGAGGAATTTCCGTATAAGTTACATTGACAAGTACTCACGATTTCTTTGCTCCGAATAGACATTTCTTAGCACGCTCTCCAGTGACTGGGTGTGGTGGGTTATGCCGGACACTGTCTTAAACAACTTTTCGCTCACGAGTTCTTATACCTATATCCCCGTTAAAATGCTACAGTATAGGACGGCGATGGCGATGGCTGCAAGGAGCATGACGACGACCGCGACGATGGAGACATGGGGCGGGAGGCGTTGAGAGTAGGGTATGAATACCGGGATCCCCATATTCAATACCGGGATTTTGAATCAATTTTTCCGGTATTACAATATTGGTATTGGCAATTCTAATATCACACGCCGGAATTGAACAAAGTTCTATTTTTATATACTCCAATAACTTTTGCATATTATTTGGTCACTATACGTTATATATATATTGACAATGTTTAAGTTTCTATTAGAGACTAATAGATCCAATTGTCAGGGCTAATAAGGGTTACTTAGATTAATTATAGGTCTAACAAGCCGTGATTTACAGGCACTTACTAACGTTTACAATTATTCACACGGCTTAATGTTGTTATTGCATTTTTTTATAATTACAGTAACTATAAATAGTGTTCGGGGATTTGATTGGCTAGACTGATTGATCTCTAATACTGTTGGTATTCAGATATGAAAATATTTTGGAATAAGTAATTACTATTATTTCATTCTTTAACTATGCTAAAAAGAATTGATTACAACTTCACAATATTAAAATAAAGGCTAAGAGGAACGTACTAAGAGGAACGTAATATATTATTTATGTAAATATTACCAATGAAAATATCAATGGTGATTGTTAAAAATTAAAATTCACGTGCTTAAAACTATTAAAATTATTTTTGTTTTCTTTTATTTGAGTGATTCTTTTACAACCTGTACACCAATCTGAACTTGACATTTTAGAATCGTATAAAAATTTATTCACAACTTATATTCATAAAATTAGTTGACACGTGTTTAAGGCTTCTACTGAAGGAAATATTCACATATGAATTTTTGACAATTTGCTGGATTTACTTGAATCATCGCATACATAATACTTATTATCTCCAATTCTACTGATCCGATCGACGTTTTTCTTTTACAGTTTTACTCTGTATTTCGTAAACTTTCAAAGAGTATTTTGAACGAAATTTTAATTGGCAATAATTAAAATATAATAACAATTTGAATGTTTAAATAGTTGTAACATGCCCGCCCACTACCTTAAATCGATTTTAAAAAATACTATTTTATTCCTTATTGCCCTATCTACAAAATCCAGTTTGCGAAAAAGTGAGGTCTCTGTTAGATTAGTAGATATTAAATATTTCCAAGTGCAAGTCACGCAGCGCACGCGGGCTCGATGTGCAGCATGCGACACGTTGAAGCCTGTCAAAACTTGCAATCGAGCACACCAAAATACGAACCACTCGGTTTTTGGGTAACGTAAGTAGTATAGCGGCCACTATGGCGACCCCCACTCCTATCCCCACTCCT
>JAPYZU010000625.1:0-35444 GCA_030523005.1 Tryphoninae sp. B BG-2022a
TGTTGCCGCGCGCTCTACAGCCCATAAGTGGAACTACATTTTCCTTGCCAAAAGTTAACACGGGCCCTGTTGTTCCATGTACATCTATGTTCTCTGGTCGAAGTCACCCGCTTCCCGCCTAAATTCAAAGCAGCCAATGCCCGCGAACAAAAAATGACTGCATAGTAATACAATCAATAAACTTGACTGCTCTGAATTTTGCAAATCCAAACTTAACACCCTAATCTATGATATATCTACGGCTAAGGTAGGGGTGGGTGGCTTCAACGTTTCTCGACGCGCTCTGATTGGACCAACTTTAAATATTTATATCTCGTAAACTATTAACAATATCCTTAATGTATATTTGCAACTTTTGTTTGTAATGACCTCATCTACCTCAGAATTCGCCGTGCGACACTTTATGTGATTCACCCTGTATATGTATATATATACTAAGTATGCAACTAAGTTTCCGGCATTTTTGATCAATAAAAAATCGAAAATTAAAAATAAATTTAAATACAAAAAATGGTTTATTCGAAGTATTGTCCCTTGCTGTTCACACATTTTTCCCATCTCTCGGGCAATACATAAATATCGCGATAATGAAAGGGCGCGTCATTTGACTGAAACCATTCCGACACCCAATTTTGAACTGCCTCATAATTGGCCAAGTGCAGCCCATACAAGCCATGCGCCATCGAACGGAACAGGTGGTACTCCGAAGAGGCCAGGTCTAGCGAAAACTGCGGGTGCGGGAGCAGATTCTGTTTAAGCGTTTTGATGGTCTCGTCGACCATGGAACTGCGATGACACGGAGTGTTATCCTGCTACAATATCACACGCTCGTGTTTTGTATTCCACTCTGGCCGTTTTTCCAGCAATGCGTGGTTTAAATTAATCAGCTGTTGTTGATAGCGATGCCTATTGACAGTTTCGCTAGATTTTAGTAGCTCATGGTACACTATTCTTTTCTGGTCCCACAAACGCAGAGCATTGATTTTTTTTTTCGAAAAGATTTGACCGTGTTATCGATGTTGACGCTTCGGCAAGTGAAAGGCACCCTTTTCTGCGGCTCACGTCCTCTAAATGCATTTATTTTTCGTCGCCAGTAATAATTCGATGCAGGTAACTTTTTCTATTGTGCCGCAAAAGCCAAATTTAGGAAATGGCTCTTCGATTTTCCATCTGTCTCTGAGTCAACGCATGCGGAATCCATTTTCGTTTCTTATAAATCTCTCATATGGTATGCAAACGTTTGGAAATACATCGCTGAGTCGCATTTAATATCTCAGCGAGTTGCTCTTCCATTTGTATATCATCTTCGTCCAATAACGTTGGCAAATCGGCGTCCTTAAACGATTCTGGTCCTCCCGAGTACTCCTTATCGCCGGTATCAAAATTGCCACTTCTAAACCGATTGTACCAATCTTCACATGTTGTTTTCGACGGTGCATGGTAACCGTAAGCTTCCTCAAGTAAGTGACGTGCTTCAGCCGCAGTCTTTTTCAAGTTGAAGAAAAAAGCAATACTTCTCGCAAATGCTGTTTTTTTGGTACCAAGTTTGACATGGTAGAGATTAGAAAAAAGTCGTTGTGTTACGATATGTGTTGATATTATCACTGGATATTCTCAACAGATGTTCAGCTGTAAACACAGATAATATCAAAACTGTATGTCGAGTACGAGTGTCCCTAGCGGCATCCATGTATGAAACCCAGGAACTTAGTTGTGCACCCAGTATATATATCAGTACAGATATTTATACTAACGGAATTCACGGGGATTCGAACCGCAACTCGCGCTGACAACCGTAATCAGTAGATACCTATCCATACTGAGATGTAAATTTCAGTTATGTGCTAATCCAAACCGTTTTATCGTAGGAACATTGGCATGGAGTAAGAACAAATATTTGCTAATTGAGTTTTTGTGAAAAAGCAAATCACGAAAATAAGATAGGTGAAAATGATCTAATACAAATAAGCAAAGTACAACTTTCATTTTATACATAGCACATACGTTCTTATAACTCCGTCCAGGACATTATCAATTTATGATTGTAAATAATTGGGATCATTTTTTATAAACATTTTCCATAATATTAATGTACGCCCCTTTCACAAGAAAATAATTAGAAAGTAGCATTCATTCGCACACGAAAATTTTACGTTTTTCCGATTTTCAATGAGTCCCATATAAGAATAGAAACAAATAAAGAAATTCGACCAGATATACAAAGAATTCATCGACGAGTATATATATAAAGATGGGGATGTCGTGATTTTCGCATTGATACCGAAGAAGCGGGGATGTAGGAAGGAACGAGGGTTGGTTGGGGGTTGGCGCGGGTGAATCAGAGAGAGTGAGAGAGTGGTAAAAAGGGAGAGAGAGAGAGATGGAGAGAAAGAAAAGTAGATGGAGAGAAGTGAGGGTAGTGAGGGCGTAGAGCATCTGAATAGGAAGCGACACAATGGACCTGGGTGGCTGGTGGAGGCGTGTTATCAAATGGGTTCCTCATTCACATACTGCGGCCTAGGGGAGTTGAAAGAGAGAGAGAGAGAGAGAGAGAGAGAGAGAGAGAGAGAGAGAGAGAGAGCTACCTGTGTCTGCCTCTGTACCGGTGTCTGTCTGTTATACTTATTCATACACCCCCAACCCTGACGGTGTGTGGCCATTGTGTGTCTCTTCCCACTGTTGAGTTGAGTTCAGTTCAGTTGAGAACGCGATGGAACGTGCCACAATGCAGGAATATGGGCCTTGGTGCCGCACTCGCACTATATCAAGCTCCCCCCCCCCTCCCTTTCCTCTCTCACCCTCCTCTCCCACCAATCCACAACCCCTACACCATTTTTCCTTGAACCCGTACACTTACCGTCAGCTCTTTTAACCATTTTACATCCATACCTTCCATCTATCGTCACGAACTCGCGCAATCGTTTTTCACAATCGCAGGAAATCTTGTGATCTATTGACAAAGGATACGAAAGACAAAACCTGTTGACATTTTCTAGTTTTCATTATTTATTTGGTTCTTATATATACGAGTGCAAAATGAGAAAAAATCGGACCAGACGTTACATAAAGGACGAGCTTTCCATCTCCATCGAATTAGAATGGGAAATGGACCGTTCATGCAGCGCACAATCACAATATTCTTAGATTATTGATGCGGTTCCTAGCATCTGCGAGTAGTTCAACGAGTTAGAATATTCGATGAAGTATGGAGAATGTTGGCATTTTCTTTTCATAAAAACAAACAGTAGGTATGCGGTTAGATAGGATAATGAAAAAAAAAATCATTCGATATAACGTTACGAGTAAATCAATTCTGGTGTGAAGTGACAATAAGAGGAAAAATCTTTTTAATTTCCAGACTGATTGTGAGTTCCATGAAATAATGTCAGTCACTTCGAATCAAGTGATCCGCGGACAATGAACGTTTCAATTTAACAATGCCAGTACGTTTATGCACAAAGCCACGGACACACTCACAAATACGTAAATTTTTCTAAATGTAATCTTGGGACTTTGCGGACTATTTCGAGTACTTGAAAAAACAAATCTCTGAAAAACAATTACTTCGATTCCTGGAATCGTCGAACGGTGAAAAGAAGTCCAATTGAAAACGGAAAGCACGTAGCTGTCGTACAATGAACAGTATGGCCTACATGCCTGAAAGGAGCAGTGAAATAATCCCGAAAGAGTGAAATCCAGAAACACAAATACACACGTGTATAAAAATATATACTCGCGTAACCCAGTAATCCTTAAATAACAAAAGCCCGATATACCCGACGTATACACGTCTACACTATCTAAAAATTCGACACTAAAGTAGTAAAAAAAAAAAAATAAATAAAAGTTTTGATGAAAAAAGGGGATGGGGATGCTAATTAAGCTCGACGAAGTTGTCTTCGTCGTTGATCAATGGCCCGAGCCTAGTTGGACGAGGGACATCCTTCCCTCCCTCTAACCCCCGTTCGCCCAACATAGGGAAATTTCTCTATGAAGCAACGAGGCTGAAAGGGTAGACAAGGGGTGTAGAGGGAAGGTTGGATTGCGTCCTTTAGTCTCTCTCTCTCTCTCTCTCTCTCTCTCTCTCTCTCTCTCTCTCTCTCTCTCTCTCCCCCCCCCCCCCCCCCCTCCCCCCCCCTCCCCCCCCCTCCCCCCCCCCCCCCCCCCCCCCCCCTCCCCCCCCCCCCGGGCGATGAAATGTACGTAGCCAAGGGTAGGCGTGGGTGGTGGTTCAGGGGCGGAGGAGGGCGTGGAGAGATGGATGAAAACACAGAAACGAGGAAACCTATAACGAAACAGTGATGACGGACAAGAGTGAAAGCAAACCAGGAAGTAGGAGACACTGAAGGAGGAAAGGGATGAGGGGTGGGAATGAGGGTGGCTTTTGCTTAGAGCAATATACGTACATATATGTAATCTATATATATATATGGGTAGATATACGTATAGATCGTTCTATATATCTATGTACAACTTGCGCAACAGTAAAAACGTGGAACGAGATGAGCACGAGAGCGATATATATAACATGTGCCACGAAAGGCTCTGGGATGGCATACAAAACTCGCTCAATACGTCATTCAGCCGAATAATACCGCTCGTTCCCGCCAGAATGAGAGTTTCAAAGGGAATTAAGGATTCAAAGGCATCTTTTGCACGGTGCTCACAAAACGACCAGGCGGCCTAGTATATATATAGATATCTTCGTCTACCAGCTATATACATATATAGATATGTAGACTGTATTACTCTTCCTTCAGTTTCGCTTCGTCATATCTTCCTTCTGCCTCACGGATATTTTATTTGTCTATTTGTTTTATGTGAAAAGTAATTTATATTTCAATTCAAATAATAATTTACGATGATTTAATTATTTGGGCGAAAGAAACTGTCAATGGGTAAATTATGTCGGATCATCATTGCTCTCTTGCTTTTTCTTTTCTCTGTGTTTATAATAATTTGTTGATTCTATAGACTGTAAAGAGATGTTCTTTTATTCTTGACAAAAAAAAATCGTTGAAACAAAACGTTGATTACAATTAGAACTTTCGAGAAAAATGGGAAAAAGAACGGGAATGGTCGGAAGGGGAATGAAGGAAAGAAAATTCCCAGTTCGTAACACTTTGCATCACTGGATTATCCCAGCCTCCCGCGGTGCGAAGGTGCTCGTATCGTATCGTTTTCCTTTTTCTGTCTCGAATTTGCTCGTAGAAGAACCCCGGAATTCTCCGTGCTCTCTCACTTCCCTGATGTATTCTCCCATCTCCGTCATATGCTCGACCAGTTTTCATTCTTTGTACAAGATCCCCGACTAGTTTGTCCCGGATTTCGCGTGCACTTACATATTTCGTCCCCATATATTTTCATTCTTTTCAGTCTTATCCATTTCTTTTCCATGCTTACCTTCTTTCTCAGCCGTCCATCAAAAAAAAATAATATATCAATATTTATTTATTTGATGCAAATTCACCTTTATTTTTTCTAATTTGTTGTTCGAAATATCATAAGAGCGTATTCATTTCTTATGGAATTTTTGCAAATCCTCTATTTTTGGGATTCGTCGATTGCACAATCAATTATTATTAATGAAACAAAATTAATTGTATAGAAAAAAAAACACTAAAGAATAGGTAATTAATTATTGTCATTATTAAATTGAAAATTAATATTTGAAAAAATAATTGTGCACTTGGACATATAAAAAAATATATAACATTTGTCGGTAAGCCCCACTTTCATGAAAGCGAATAAATCAGTTTAAACGTTAGTAGATAAGCGAAAATATAAAATATGCATCATTTAGTACACCATAGTGTTCTCGTGAAGATGAAAAAAAAATCCTAAAGGGGGATGGGTTATCGGTCAAGTGGTAAGGGTCGCAGAGAATGAGGGGTCGAAGGTGGTGCGTGCTATATATTCGATTTTGCGAACCGAGCGCAAGCTGATTAACATAAAAATGCCCCGGGAACTCGTAAAAAGACGAGCTTCCTACTGCCAGTGACCACCGGCGTGTAGCACACACAAACACGAGCACACACCCCCAAGTCGTTATTACAGTTTGAGGGTTATAGTTTTCGATTGTTATTCATATCACTGCTCCGGCCCCGTCGCCGTGAACGTTGCAAGAGCTGAGGGGATTTTCAGCTCGAAAAAAGGTTCACGAAATTGTGATTCTCGCAAAATTCTATAACGTCACTCGCTTACAAAGCGTTCACAATCATTCAAATCGCCTCTATCAATTTCATTCTGGCTATATTACTTTTTTTGTTATGCGTAAATACAAAATTTTAATTCACTTTTTTACAACAAAGTTTTACGTGCTAAAGATAGAAATCCGTTACAAAATAATGCTCGGTAATATCGCTAATATTTTTTTGAAATAACTTGTTCTACAAAAATCATACCAATAAAATATCCAGTTCGTGTGAAAATGTGTGTATTGAAAGTTATAGTTTCTTATTTAAAATCTGATGTTTTTAAAATATTTTCTAACATTCTTGAGTGTAGGTATGTCGGGAGGGTCAGAAACTATCGATATATGTCATCAATATTTCTAAAAAATATCAACATCGCTATTGATATATGAAAAAAATATGGAATATCGATATATCGGTGAGATTCTGTAACGAATCGAAAATGGTATATAAATAAGATAGGTAACAACATTTGATTTTTTTATTAAGTCACATAGAGGATAAATGATTTCCAAGTTTGAGGTATAGTTGTTATTGACGGTCACAGAGTAATTTTTTAACATAGACTAAGTTCAAATAAAGTCGGTGTTGCCATTGGAGAAAAATATTATTTTAATACCTTTTCGATACTTGAAATTGTATATCGATACATCGATATATCGAAATAAAAAGTATCGCATGAACTCTCTAAAGATGAATTAGTGAAAAATTGACTAATTCAATTAGTAAATGCATGTTCCACTGGTGAAATAGTGATAAACGCACCGTTTCACTGATAGAATAGTAAAAACATAGTAAATTAGGCTTACTAAAGCAAATTAGTAATACGAGTGACTATTATTTATTCAATACAGTTTACTAATTCATTAGTGATATTACACGATCACTAATCAATTGGTACAGGTCCCAGCGATCCACCAATCACAGGCGCCAGCTCCCGATCCGATACTTCCTTTGTTCTGCCATTGTGATGTCAGAGGCGTCATCTTCTCATGTCAGTGAGTTCATATGCAGGTGCGAAACGGCAAATCTTATTTTATAAAAGTTTTAAGGGAAAAAACAGAAAGCGTATGAACGTTTCGTTTTCTTGTCGGTACATATGAAATTATTACATATCATTCGCGTGAAGAATTACAATCGGCTGGTGCACGAACGTATCAGTTGTGCTGACTACTAATTGCGTAATCAAATGTCACTAATTTTTATAGCGATCATTTTTGACTAATCGAATTAGTGATTTTTCACTAACCATCAGGGACCCATTTTTCGCTAAATGAATTAGTAAAATATGACTAAAATTTAATAACATTTGACTAATTCGGATTTATAGAGAACATATCAAAATATTCAAATATTGAAATACTGACATTCCGAAATATCGATATATCGATATTTCTTCGCCATCTCTAGGTACTTGAGTGGTCCGCTAGACTTTTGCCATTGTACGTGATAATATCTGTTTGCTCTTCCTTTGATGTATGTACTTTTTGTTTAATTTTAATTAAATATTCGCATACGTCTTTTATTTTTACATATTTTTCTCTTCCCGTTCATCAATCATAGGCTTAAATGATTTACTCATCCCTATGTTGAGCTCGAGTGACACCACGTGCAGCACGTGGTGCAAAGGGATTCGCGGATGAATATCATTATACGATAAATGCATGGGTTCGAAACAAGGAGTGAGAGATGGGAGGCCACTCATAGATGTACGCCGCAGGGATTCACTACCATTTTACACGATGTCTTAAAGACAAAAACCCTTGGATTATATGTGAAGAGGTGTAAAAACGATTAATAAATAATAATAATTTATATAATTAAAAGAAACATTTTTTGGTGGTTTCGAAGTATAAACCTCGGGGATTTTGTATCTCATGCGTTTTTCAGCAACTCAGTATACAAACTCGATCTATTCTGTTTTATTCAAAATAGAAGATTTTCGTAATTTAAGAATCTGATTAAAGGGCCCATTCAATTTAAACACCATACAATACTTTAATCTATAAACCATGTAAAAAAGCATTAGTATATAAAACGCAAACCGAGTACTCACGCTCCGCGCAAGTGAAACACTGATAAGACATAAAATACGTTTGCTCGCGCAAATTGTCTAACAGGCTAATTATATTTGCATTATCTTGATGCAACAAATAAAAAGAAAGCGAGACAACTGTATACGGGCACGTACGAATGCATGAAAAACGGGTACACATCAAGAAGACGATGGCAGTGGCGAAATGCTTACACCACCGCTGAACCTACCAATGGCAAATTAGAGAGGCAATCAGGAATGATTAGATATGTCATTATAAAAAAATATTGTACTCAATTTTACGATATTATTTACGTGTTTTCCGGGATAAAACCTCATTTAATGAACGGTTGACAATCTATGCGAAGAGCACAAAGAGCGAAGACAACTTAAAAGTATTCGTAATGCATTGATGAGCAAGGTGAAAGTTTCAAAAGGGGAGTTAAGGAAGTTTATCTGGACAACGAATTAAGAAACAGATATTATTTTTAAAAAATCAGAACATAGTTATAAATATTTACAAAGCCATCTCTTAAAATTTCATGACTCGAGGATACCTTGTTCGTAAGAAATAAATAAAAACACATTTCCTAAATTAACATGTGGCTTTATGAGTTTCAGTGGTTTATCCGTCTATAAACATTAAATTCATAATCATTGACAATTTGTTTTATACGAAAATTGCGGAATTAATAAAAAAAAAATATATGTAAGGGACATTTGTAGAGGTTCATAAAATCGATTAAGTACTCATGAGATTCGTAACAAATTAATTTACCTCGAATAATGCTAACCGCACGCATTTTGAAATAACTTTTTCAATAAGCCTCCCAAAAAACTGTGCGGTTGGAGTGAAGGATCCAAAAAAGTTACCGATTGAACTTCTTTTCTATGACGTTGTAACTGCCCTGCGATCACTCTTAAACCTGCCACAACACGAGTCACAGATAGCTGTACGGATTATGGGATCGCGGCGTTGTCAAGCATACTAAACTGACTACGCTAGTTGTACAAAGTTCGTAAAAATAAATAGTTTAAATATTCTTGACATTCTTTCTCTCTGGTTTGAAAGTCTTTCGCAACATCTGACCTATGAACAATAACTCCAACTGACGTTTAAGGTAGTTCTACCGCGACGGTCTGCGTCAAAAATTTTCCATCAGGGCATAGAAAAATGTAATGGCGCTCTGTACGTCATGTGCTGAAAAATTTTGACTCGAAGCGCTGTTCACACAGTCAAAATATTCGCCAAACATTTTTTTTTATTTTTGTTTTTTGTCAATGTTATTTATTTTTAATAAATTATTATGTAATATTAAATTATATAATATAATTATATAATAGATTATTGAATTTTTTCCCTTTCTATATTAAAAAAATCTTTTAAATTAATTTGTTTCTTTATTCTGGTCAATTTTAATATTGTATTATATTTAGTTTATAAATACGTCATTTGAATATTGTTCGTTCATAAATCTTCGGCATGGAACGGCATGGTCAATAATTTTAATAATTTACATGCATATCCTTTATGTATAATCCGGTCAGGAAATAGTTTTTTAAGAAAATCTACAGAATAGTTTAGAAATGAAAAATTAAATGTAAAAATTAAAGTTTGAATTTTCTTTTTTGAAATGATATCACTTATACAAATACATGTTTAAAATTTTCAAAGAATGTATAGAATAGCATTTTGCGGTAGAAATATCTTAAGGAACTCTTGAAGTGATCTTGATCGATGTTGCGGTATAATTAAAACAATAATTACCTGAAAAAATATGAAAAATCTTAATTTAAGGGCTCACGTGCCGCTAAAATGTTCTAAAAATAGACTTATTTCTTTAACAGATTTTTATTCTTTACACCTTTAAGAATTTTTTAAATCAAAATTTTCAGAATATTTTACTCCGTTACAAAGTTATAGTAATAAATGTGATGGGACATCGGATTAGGATGGCTACCTCGCTAACTAGTCCAAGCAATAGAGCTCTAAAATCACCAATTTTCAACAAAAATAGCACCCGATTACGGCGAGTGCCATCAGGCGCCGAACAGCCTCCCGATCATAACTGACCACTTTTCGACTCCTGATTCCCATTTTATGTTTTGTTATTAACAAATTAATGAAAAAAAACACTTTTTTTCGTTTTTTGCTTAAAAAACAAAAAATAATAAAGGAATCTGTTTGGTCCCAATGGACGAATTGTAGGTAATTAAAATACACGTAAAACGCCATTTTTAAAGTTGTAAACCAGGTTCTTTGCGAGATAGTCGGTATTGATACGTACTTTTTGTGTGCGTAACCTGGGCGCTGTCCGATAATTAGTTTTTGCGTTATTGCAACGAACACTTTATTGTGCCATATTTTGCGGAGAGGCTCGATGCTCTGAAGGTCGTCCGATTTAAGTTTAACAAGCGACTTTTGAAACTATAACTGTTGACCTATAAAGGTTCAATCATATTTCGCGCCTCTTCCGATAGATTTCACTGTAGTCCCCCCTCCGTTGCCCGAATCACTACACGTATCTAAAGATCATCTAGGCACTTTTTGTTACCTATGGTTGGGCAACCGGCCCTGTGAACTCATTCATATTCCGTGTGCCGGAAGATCCACATGTAACTCAAAAATTGTATACCTATATATAAAAGTTAAAAATGAGTTCTTTAAGTTCAAGGAGTCGGTCTACGGAAATGAAGAATGCTCTCGAAGAGAAAATAAAAAATCTCGTAACATTAATCGAGAAGAAGTTTCGGAAAAAACATAAACGTGAGTATCAGTTCTAGGTTAGTTCTACACGTGGCTATTTGTTTTTAGGTTAAGCCCAGCGACATCGACACGGGATCGTGAAGGAATTTGACACGAGCCCCTTACGTGGGCTCTAACTCACGTAAGGCAGAGTTATTACTCAGGCTATAATCCACACGAGACTGGGTTAATACTCAGACGCCAAAAAAAATCGTTAAATTAGGTCTAACCTATTTAACGCGTACGTTTGACGTACTCGGACGCCGTTCTTTTATCAACGGCTGGATACATTGTCTCTCTCTCTTTTGTCAGGACGCCGACAAGTCTCGAATTCTTCGGTGGAAGGGCGAAGAAAGCAACGGAGAGAGGAACGCGAACGATCGAGACGTTCTTCATCGGAAGACTCTAGAGGAAGAGATTCTATAGATCTCGTCTTGGACCCAGAAGAGTCAGAGAGTCGCTCCACTAAAACACATCGAGTTGCTGATCGAGAGCCGGATCGAGCTCAAACTGACGATATCGTCGAGCACAGACAGCTGTTGCCTGGCACATCAACGAACACTGCCCCCGCGGCGGCAGAATCAAAGAATGAGACAATTCTCGATCCTGAGATTTTGGAAGTTTTGGGTAAGAGAATTCTCGAGGAACGTGTTTTGGACAACGAAATCCCATCAGAAATTGCTGTTCGATGGGAGGAAATTCTCAAAAAGGAGCTACCTGCAGAAGATAGAGACCAGCTGATTAAAAAGTATCCGCCTCCGCGAAATGCGAAATACATCGATCCACCCGCAATAAATCCGGAGGTGAAGGCTGAGTTACCAGAAACGTCTCTTAAAAGAGACGAGCGAATTGCAGCTGAACAAACGAAGCTTGCAGCATGTATCGCTGCAGTCGGAAAAATGTTTCTGGAAGTCCTGAATGACACGCAAGAAAAGATTCCTCTCCTCCAACGTTTGAGAGACACAGGGAGATTATTGGCGGATCTTTTGCACGACAAATCAGCAGTAAGAAGGAGTCTTATCATGTCGAACATCGGTACATCGTTCAAGGAGGTTCTCGCTTCGTCTACCGCCGACGATTTTCTGTTCGGAAAACAATTAGATGAAAAGGTAAAAGCAGCGAAGGCACTCGAGAGCACCAGTCGAGAGCTGTGTGCCCCACGTGCAGGCTTATCAGCAAAGCGATCAAAAAACTCGAAGTTCCCGCCCCGCCGCTCCTCAGGAGGATATCGCCAGCGTCCGTCGGAATCAGGCGGGAGAAAACCGACGCCATCGGTAAAGATTCGCAACAATTTTCCGAGGCAGAAGTGTCTTCGTCGTCGGGAGTCACCGAAGGGGAGGTCGAATCGACTTCCGAGTCGTAGGCGTTAGCTTTGCCGGTAAATATCATAGCAGGGAGATTCCGTTATTTCGCACATGAATGGAAAAAACATACTTCCGACAGACGCATTCTAAAATGGATAACGGGCTACAGAATTCCTCTTTCCTCGAGACCTATCCAAAAATATTTCCCCAAAGATAAAGCGAACACCAGAAAACAAGCGGTAGTGATTAAGAATCTGTTGAGTACCCTTGTAGAGAAGGGAGCGATAAAACTTTGCCAGGAGAGAAAAAATCAATTTATTTCAGATATGTTTGCAGTCCCAAAATCGGAAAGAGATTATCGGTTGGTTTTAAACCTGAAAAATTTAACGAATTTGTTCCTACGGCACATTTTAAATTAAAGGTCGTAGAAACGCCGTGAACCTTATAAACAAAAATTATTTTCTAGTGACTATCGACTTGAGAGATGCATATTATGCAATACCGATACCAGAAAAAGACAGAAAATGTTTAAGGTTTATTTTCAACGGAATTTTATACGAATTTACTTGTATGCCGTTCGGATTGGCAGCAGCTCCGTTCGTATTCACTAAAATTTTAAAACCAATGATGGCGGAGCTACGCAGCATGGGTCTGCTTTCTGCAATCTATTTAGACGATATCCTCATCATTGGAAGACCCCTTGAGGAATGCAAAAATAATCTTTTATTAACACGAAGACTCCTCGAATCGTTAGGTTTCATTATTAACGAAGAAAAGTCGCAGACTATTCCGTCAAAGAGGTGTAAATACCTTGGTTTTTGGTTCGATTCGAAGAATATATTGTTAGAGCTCCCGAACGATAAAAAGATTAAACTAAAAGAACTGATTTAAAAATTCCAACGCCCGAAGAAATGTAAAATTCGGGACTTTGCTCGTTTTCTAGGTTCGTCAGTGGCAAGTTGTCCGGCGATCCCCTACGGATTCGCTCAGACAAAAATATTCGAAAGAGCGCGCTATTTAGCTTTATTGGACTCTGGAGATTGTTTTGGTGGAAACATGATGCTGGGCGACGAGCTTCAACCAGATTTTATCTGGTGGATAGAAGCGATTGAAAATCCAAAGAATTCGATAAAACCTTTGAAGTTTTGTGTAGAAATCTTTAGCGACGCATCCTTGTCTGGTTAGGGAGTAGTTTGTGAAAAAGCCCGAGCTCATCGTTTCTGGAGCAATAGTGAAAGACAAGAACATATAAATATTTTAGAGCTTAAAGCGGCCTTTTTCGGATGAAAGTGTTTTGCCAGAGAATTGGAAAATAGTGATATACTGTCACGGTTGGACAAGACTACGGCGATCGCTTCAAATTACTCAATAGAACAGCAAAATTAATATGGAACTGGTGTGAGTTACGAAATAATAGAGTCGTGGCTTCATTTATCGGCTCTAAGGATAATGCAGACGCTGATTTCGAATCGAGGGGGCTTCACAAAGAAACGGAATATTCTCTGTCAAATTGGGCGTTTCAGAAGATCTTGAGAACGTTAGGAACTCCCCAGATTGATTTATTTGCGTCACACATTAACGCAATGTGCGCAAAATTTGTCTCCTGGTTCTGCGGTCCAGACAGTTTCGCGATAGACGCATTTACGATCGAATGGCGGGATTTTTCGCTAGCATATGCGTTTCCCCCTTTTTCCGTTATCCTGAAAGTCCTACGAAAAATTCGAGAAGAACGGACGAGAGTAATCATGGTAGTGCCGAGGTGGCCTACACAGCCTTGGTATCCTCTGTTCCAGGCATTACTGTGTAAGGATTCAATTACTTTTACACCTGACAGTAAATTATTGCTGTTTCCTAGTAATCAGTCACACCCGCTCTGGAAGGATCTTACCCTGGAGGCAGGGCTGTTATCCGGAGGGCATTCCAGTTGAGCCAGGCTCCAGAAGAGGCACTGGATTTGATGATGACTTTTCTACGCACAGGATCGATAAAGCAGTACGACGGTGCACTCCGAAAATGGTGGAATTTTTGCAAGGATAACAACGTTAATTTCCACAAACCGTCAGTCAAAAATATCCTTTCGGTCCTCGCAATAGAGTTTCAACGAGGATCATCGCACGGTTCTCTAAACTCGCTAAGATCGGCGATCTCTTTGATCGAAGGACCCTATGTGGGTCAGGATTCAAGGATCAAGTGCTTTTTCAAAGGAGTGGTTGAGCAACGACCGTCAAGATCCAAATACAATTTTACATGGGACCCAAAGATATTTTTAGACTATCTTACATCACTCGGTGAAAACGCATCGCTTTCCATGGAAATGCTGACCGGAAAACTCATTACTCTCCTTCCTCTCGTGGCTGGCCAGCGAATGCAAACGCTATCACTCATAAAAATAAGTAATATAATTGAAAGGGGTAACACTATCAAAGAATCTTTGATATCGTAAAGACGTCGGGTCGCGATCGCACTCAGCCCCTGTTGAGTTTTTCGATATTTGAAGCACGAAAGAATGTCTGCGTAGTGACGACTCTTCTAACATATATAGATCAGACTAGTTCATTAAGAGGGGAAGAAGACTACCTCTTCCTCGCCCTTAAGAAACCATTTAAAAAGCTTTCTTCTCAAACGCTCTCACGATGGATCAAGAAAATATTATCAGGCAGCGGGATACACACAAATGTCTTTTCAGTTTATAGTACGCGTCACGCATCCTCTTCAGCCGCGAGGCGAAAAGAAATCGATTTAGATACTATAAGAAAGTCGGCAGGATGGTCAAAAGAATCCCATACGTTTGCGCGTTTTTATGATCTGCCTATTTCCGCAGATGGTACAGAATATACAAAGGCGATCTTAGAATTAAAAATTAAAAAGAACAAATTATAATTATATTCAACTTTCTTTTCTTCCCCTCTTGGCGGTCAGGGTATTTTCGAGTTACACCTATTTGTTTAAATAAAGATTTCAACAAATATAAATGCCGTATAAAGTGAACTTTAAACATCTACAGTGAAATCTATCGGAGGAGGCGCGAAATATAATTATACGATTAAACGAACTTACCTTAAGTGAAGTTCAATGGTAATTATATGGAGCGCCTCTTCCGATAGATCACATCCCACCCTTGTATAATTTAATAATACAAATTTACCGGTACAATTTTTCATTCGGCGCCCAACCCGGGATACGGCAATATTTTTTAAATAATGAGTTCACAGGGCCGGTTGCCCAAACATAGGAAACAAAAAGTTCCAAGATGATCTTTAGAAACGTGTCGTGATTCGGGCATGGGAGGGGGGACTACAGTGAAATCTATCGGAAGAGGCGCTCCATATAATTACGATTGAACTTCACTTAAGGTAAGTTCGTTTAATCATATAATTTTAGATTTTCGTTGAATTGCGTTTAAGTAGGTGACAATCGCGCCCAAACATGACCAAAAATGCCCGAGCACGCGAAAGTGGTCGAGTAGTGGGGGTAGACCGGCAAACGCGGGGAAGCTGCATATATAGTAATAGAAGCGTGCTCGGCCCTAGTTTCGTATCTATTTATTTGATTATTTCAAGCACCAATGGGACTATTTAAATATATATTTTTTTTTATTTCGGGTAACTCGGACACCGGAATCTGATTCTTTACTCGGATTTTATGTAAAATGAACGAACAACTTCTTTTCATATGTTTTAACCTACACGTTCTCACATTAATATAATATAATGCAATTATCATTTTTTAATATTCAATGTTGCATTGAACAATTCGTACATTGAACAATTAAGAATATTTTTAAATATTATGCGAGTAATATTCGAATGATATTTAAATAATAATAATAATAATAATAATAATCGAATATTTGAATAATATTCGAATAATATTCAATAATATTCTTCATTGTTCAATATACAAAGTGCAACATTCAATATTAAAAAATGATAATTGCATTATATTATATTAATGTGAGAGCGTGTAAGTTAAAACATCTGAAAAAAGTTGTTCGTTCATTTTACACAAAATCCGAGTAAAGAATCCGATTCCAGTCATCGAGTTACCCCAAAGTAAAAAAATATGTATAAATAGTCCCACTGGTTCTTGAAATAATCAAATAAATAGATACGAAACTTGGGGCGAGTGCGCTTATATACTATATATGCGGCTTCCCCGCGTGTGCCGGTCAACCCCCACTACTCGACCACTTCCGTGCGCTCGGGCGTTTTTGGTCATGTTTAGGCGCGATGTTCACCTACTTAAACGCAATTAAATGAAAATCTAAAATTCACGATTTATAGGTCAACACTTCTAGTTTCAAAAGCCGCTTGTTAAACTTACATCGGGTGACCTCTAGAGATCGAGCCTCTCCGCAAAATATGCTACAATAAAATGTTCATTGCAATAACGCAAAAACTAATTATCCGACAGTACCCACGTTTCGCACACACAAAGTACGTATCAATACCTACTATCTCGCGAAGAGCCTGGCCTACAACTTTAAAAATGGCGGAGTTATACATTTTTTAAAAGAACGCTTGTTTTCTCGGGTTTTTTCAGGGTATTTCCCTTAATTATAGACTGATTAGCTTCTTTCAGCGCTCCTTGTATGTGAATTTCGTCTATTGAGACCAAATAGATTCCTTCATTGTGTTTTGCTTTATAAGTAAATAACGAAAAAACGTGCTTTTTTCATTAATTTGTTAATAACAAAAAATAAAATGGGAATCACGAGTCGAAAAGTGGGCAGTTAAGATTGGGAGGCTGTTCCACATCTGATGGCACTCGCCGTTATCCAGTGCTCTTTTTGTCAAAAAAAAACTTCATTTGCTTGGCCTAAAATGACGCGCTCCTCTCGACAGCTGCGTTTCGTATTTCTTTCGTTCGCACAACCTGGATTTCTTAAAAAATAAGGGCATTTATAGAAGCTAAAATTGATAAAGATTGAAGGAAACCATAAAAAAACACGAAGATGCAAGAAAAAGAAAGTATAGGTACAGTACAAAACTGGAATGTGAGACTAGCAGTAAGCTCACAATGTGCACACCAGAAACTCTAAACGGCTTTTTCTCGAAACCATGTTTTTAGAAAGTTTTAAACGATAACTTAACTTCTAACACCTTTAAACTTCTTTATAAATACTTGATAAGTATATATATATTAGACTGTGCCATTTTTGGGCAACTTTTTTTTTCTTCCTACTAACAGGCTTTAAACTTATAAAAAGGTGAAAAAAGAAGCTTGTATAAATTTTAGCTCAAAATATTAATGTTTAGAGGTCACTCAAACACCTATTTCTCATTTAAATAACACAGGGAAAACAAAAATGTCTGTCGGAATTTTATAACACGGTCATGGCATATTCCACAAATAAGCGCCGGCAGATTCTTGTGCAGAATTGAATGCTCTACAAAAAAGCCCTCTTATACTTTTTTGATAAACTTAGCCATTCAAGGGATATATATTTATAACAGAGTTTTATTTGCACAACTTTTACAGTTGTTTACAAAGTTTCGCCGCTATCACATTTTCATTCCCTCTCCCCGCACTTCTCTCTTTCCGCTTCCACGCCATTCTTACACATCTTTTATATTTCCCTATAATACTCGCATATTCATCTATCCACCTTTCCTCTTAACGCAATAATCAACTCGCCTTTTAACAATCTCGCCTCCTTTCCCACCAGCCAGTCCTCAATACCTCTCCTGCTTCTTCCTCTAACCAGTTTCCTTCCTTTCCTATATACTAGCATATGCTCCATTGTTTTCTTCTCTTCTTTGCATATTCTGCACCTCCGCCCTTTTTCTTCTTTTTCCCCCGCTCTGTCCACGTTGCCGCATCTTAACCTTGCCCACATTTCCTTGTCTTTTCCGCTCACATCTTCCTCCGACCAGTATTTCCACGGCTCCTCCGCCCCCTCTACTATTTCCTTATATGCTTTATACTTGATAAGTATTTTCTCTATACATAGTGTGACGAAAGGTTTTTTAAATCTTTTGGTTCGTCATTTTTTATAAATTATTAAACACTAATTCCATCGTTTTTTAATAGCATATTACAGTTTCAAACATTGTAAGTTCTTCATTTTTGAGAAAAAAAAAATTCCTTCCATCACATTATAACTACTATTGGACAAGCTGTCTACTATAACTACTATAATACATTATTTTACCAGATTTTTTTATATTTTTGCAAATTGGATAATTTTTAATAAAGTTATAATGTCCATTTATACCGGTGAAAAATAATGATATTATAGTTAGTATTCTTATAGTTGAAAAGTCAATAAAAAATGTGAAATCTACAATTTAATTTTTCGTTCACCATATAACCTTTATAATAATTTTTTACATTCACTCTACTTTCCATCAATTATAAGTTTAAATTCTTTTCCTAGCCCTCGCGTTAAGCTCATATTACACCACGTGTGCAAAGAGAATTGAGAATGAATACTATTATTCCATAAAAGTATAGAGTGCAACCAAGGGTACGTAGTGAAAGATCACTTACCGACAAACACCTCCGGGATCCATTATTTCTCCTCGTGTCTAAAACAAAAAATCCACAGTTTATTAAAGAAGAGCTTTCAACTAGATTTATAAATTAATTACGGAACAACGAATGATCTCGATGGCAACATTTTTACAGAAATCAAGATTTTTTCCCAGATAATAAATTATTAAAGACTATTGAGTATGGTGATTGAATCGTATTTATAAAACAATAAATTATGAAACTATTCATTAACTATATTATAATGTTTTACAGTGTTTAGTAAGACATTTATCAAATCCTTTTCGTGATGATTCTGAACTTCAAAACTGTGGAATCGGCAGTAGAGCTGCAATCTTGAACAAGTCTGTACGAATACGTTTGTATCTCCTAAAACTTTGACCAAACCTGTAATCCCGATGAATATCAATTCCTTCTCGAGGCCGGAAAATGTAAACTACAACAATTGAAAGGAAATAATTATCTTCGATTTACAACTTGTTTTTTCTAACAAATTGATTTGAGAAGTCAAGGAAATGATATAGGCGCGAGCCATCAGCTTAACAACTTGACCTCACTTGCTCCCATATTTCTTCATCTACTATATCGTGTGTACATATATTCGTACAATACAATGTGTATATGTATATATACATATCGTAGAATATGTAATATACTTTATGACCTATACATCGTTCACTCTCTATATTCAGTGGCAAATAAACGCATACTCACGAATATACATATAATATGTATGTATGACGTACCTACATATATGTATATATTGTCATTTCTTTTATATATCCGGCAGGAGGGGTGGTTTGGAGGTGGGCTCTGGCACACGAACGTAGCTTTGGTTGCGCTGCCTTATCGGCAGTTATCGGGCCGTGATGTCACACAATGGGGCAGACAATGCGCGGGACAATACACCCTGCTTCCTAACCCTCGACCCACCACCCCCGAGCTTTACCGCTCCCACCCCTTCACCAAGTTCCGTTTCTCTCGTTATACACACCCACACCCACACACATATATGTCTATGCAAACTTATATATATATATATCGCAGAATCGCTCGCCGGCCAACTTAATAAACATAATAGTTGACTTGGCCGCCCCGTGGTCACAATGAGATTCGTACAACGAGATAGCGGAGATATGATGGCGACGACGACGACGACGAAGATGGCAGAAAAGCTATTGTTAGGAATGAACGAAGGGAGGTAAGAGGGACCAATGGGCAATGACGGTCACACTTATTACGAAATATTATATACAGAAAAGATATCGGAATGTTCTAGTTTCTTGCCAAAATTAAATTACTACAATCTAACATTCTCTAAACTCCGTAAGAAACTGCGCGAGAAGAGTTTAGACTTTGGGATGGCTGAGGTCGAAGCCAATCTGCAAAGCTGATAGTAAGAATAAACTCAACTGAGAAACGAATAAAAATTAGACCAACGTATATAGCGGGAGAAGCTTTTATACATCGATATTGCATTTCGTGTTCCGTTAATCCGAAATTTGAATCGCGATTATTGCACAATACACTCGGATAACATGCATCGACTCATCTGGATTCATTGATAGATTACTCACTCCATTGATCCATTGATGGACTCTGTGTATTTCGTAAATAGTTCCAAAAAGTTTTGGTTGGAATCCTTAAAATCTGATTAAAATTTGATGTTGACTGTCATATTGGCTCGGAATTATTGTACATGGTTTTTAATCAATGATATAGATTGAGTGTAATTATATGAAATGTAGGAGCAGCTTATCAAGTTTCCAATGAAATAAATTGTTCATAACCGATTCGCCAGCTTATCAAGTTGTCAACAAAATAAATTGTTCACGGATAATTTCTCGTTATAATATCATGAACCCTTGGTATTATGTACCTATTTAAGATTTTCACTTGGGTTCGCATAATTGTCATATTAGGATAACTTATTCTCCATGCGAAAACACCCAAACTATCTTCTATTAGCGATCGCCATTAAACAAATATATGAACTCCATTTGGTACAATTACATTTTTATCATTGTAAGGGGTAAGATCATTCGATTCAAGTCAATGCGCTTTCATGTATGCACGAGCACCGTTCTAAACTACATAATGTCCATCGTGACAGGGATCAAAAACTTGTCAGCAAAACTCCTGATAATATATATGTAGGTGTAGTTAGTAAGGTTGTGAACAATATGAAGTTCATGTTGATCTAGGCCCGTCTTCGTGGTAGCCCAAAGTAAAATGTAACACTCATTATATCAGCTGCTTAATTTTGACTTTGATCAATTTTAATTTTTATACATGGCAGGGGTAGCAGTATCGGCAATATATTTTAAAGCTATATGCGTTATCCCTACCCTTTTCTTTCTGTTTCTATTATATAGCATGCACCATAGGGAAGTGTGTGTCGGTGCGGCTTCACGCATCATCGAACCAACTCTCCACACGCCCTTTTCCCCTCGTTGTATTTACTCCTTGTTCTCTACCATTCTACCCTCGATCTCTCTCCCTCTCGCTTCACCCCCAAGCCGCTCAAATGTTCCCACTCGCGGCTTTCTCAATTCCACCCTTGCGGCACGCCGATGCTCGCGACCCCTCTTCTCCACCCCCACGGCGAACAATATGCTATAGACCCGCGTGTAATCACCCTAACCCACGTGCCACCGCACACTGACTGGCACGGGTTCCGACACGAGGATTCACAAGGCTATCCGACATACGATGCAAAAACATGATTGTTCGGTCTTTATTATTTCAAGTTTTTGTTTAACGAATTTTCTGAAAGATGTATCTTATTTAACCTTATCTATCTGTTCCGATTCGTATTCCCGCGAAAGTCCTTATGAATAATTGAATTATAAACAACCGATCAATTTTTATTTATTTATATAAGAAAATAGACGTTCGCGTGAGAAGCATGTTTCTGCCTCGCATGAGGCAAAATGTATTTATAACCTCTATGTGTAGACAAAAATATTACACATATAACGGATATAATACGCCGGAGCCTGTACGAAGCAGAGAAAATGATAAAGGGCGAGTACCCACCCGGATGAGAGCTCGGCACTCGAAAATCTCGACGGTGTGCATGAGCGAATTATTCTTCCAAGTGCCACTTTCACCTTTCATTGGTAATTTTACAAGTATACTCTCTTGCATAAGTACACCACGTATGTAAACTTATCACCTGAAAGTTAATTTAATACCATCTCCCTTTGACACAAAAAACTTGCCCTTATATTTTCACATAAGTATCACAATTTTCATGATAGCGGCTAGCTTATTTGTTTTATGTACAAACTTCACTTCTCTCATTGAGATGATTTATGTTCGATCCATTCACGAATCTCAATAATGCTCGTGACATAATTATAATAAACATAGCAATCTCTCAACGGTGGCTACGAGAGATTAGGAATTTTTTAAATGTTATAGCTAAGTCTTTTCTTTGTAATTATTTTTATAACTGACGTTCCTAAATACCTTTATATTAGTAAAAAAAAATATAGGTTTCTATTACCAATAACATTTCGTTCTATTCCCAACCGTTTAGGAGGTACAGCCCCTTACAGCTGCGTTGGACACCCTGTATATTAACATGTCACCATCAATATTTATAACATATATCGACGGTGAGAGGACACATTTCAAGAATCGATGTCTGTTCTTATGTAAGATAATAATATTAACAAAAACCATATAATTTTTATCATTTTTGTCATCCCCATGGTGAGTATCATCTGCTCCAAAACAATTAGAATTTCTAAATCAAGGTTTCTTAACGCAGGGTCCATAAACCCCTGAGGAGTTATCTGTCTACTGTTAAGAGTCAATGTTGCAGGCGTCGAGCAATTTGAAAACGCGTTTAAATTTACAGGGTATCTAGAGAATTATGACAAAAAGTGGCTCCAAATGTTTTTTTTTTAATATTTGACAATAATGTTGCAGACGACGAGTTATTCGAAAACGCAATTCATACCTTATCCGGCATTGTGCGGTCAAATTTTGAGGGTATCTAGAGAAGTATAGAAATAATATTGGAAAAATAAAACGTGTAATCACTTTTTGCCATAATTCTCTTGATGTTTTCAAAATTTGAATGCGATCGGTTACTCAGTTTCGAAGAGAGTACGAATTGCGTTTTCGAATCACTCGTCGCATGTAACGCTGACTCTTAAGTACCTAACATCATTTATCAAGATAATAATTAATGCAATAATTTTTAATACTGCGTCTGCTCTGTCTCCATGAACATGTCGCGCCAAAGTCGAACACTGCCGAATTCCACCGCAAGTCGCGACTCTCGAACTATAAGCCCGCCCAAGTGACAATTGTCTTAACAAAGTAAGGAATTGTCTGCGACGCATACAAATAAAATATTATTTGTACAATTCACTTGTATACGTCAGTTTCGTGCTTGAATCCAGCTATGTATGTAACAACAATTATTATAATTTCAATGTTTCTTATGTAGATACTTATTTTATAATAATGATGCTATTGTTTATTAAAGTTTGATTAATAAATGTCAAAGAATCGAAAATATAACAATTCATATGTAACCTACCGTTTTACTTTCATTACTGAACGTGCTGGAACGCAAAAGTCACAGTGCTTTTTATCCGGTAAAGTGCTTGCTGACAGAAGTATGAAGCCTGCAAAGTTGTCAGAACATCTAAAATATGTCCACCTTGAAAATGCATTAAACACTATGAATATTGTTTGTGCTAAACAAGTTCGGTTTGAGAAAGTAGGTACTTTAGCTCAACTTGGATTTATTCCAACATAAAAGTCATGCCTTCAAGTATCGAGTAAGATCCCATATCGCATTTCCCAGCAAAAAAAAAATTGTACATAGGTGCGCAGACACTAGTGAAGTCTTGTGCGCTGGACATTGTAAAACATTGTTCTAGAATATGTTCTAGAATCGTTGTAGTGTCGTCTAACGTTTTGAAGCAAGTCATTCAAGAATTGAATTCCTTGCCATTTGCATTTAGTATGAAATTGCATGGAAACACAAATATGCTACAATGTAGTCAGTTCTTGGTGATTGTCCATTGCGCACATCATGAAACGCACAGATCAAAGAAGAATTTCGTGTTTATGAGTTACTTTTCGAAAGCACAAAAGCGACAGACGTCTTCGAGATGATCAACATTTCTTCGCTAAACACGAAGTAGATTAGAAAATTAAATTTTATAGTATATACATATAGAGATGGAGCACCTGCGGTGGTCGGGAACACATCTGGATTTGAGGTATTGGTCAAGAAAGATGTTCCTAGTATCAGAATTCCTCAGTGTTTCTTGCATCGATACGTACTGACGTCACGAACTGTACGTACTTTCCTGAACGAGACCAGTTCTATACGTGTAAAGGTAATCAACTTCATCGGAGGAAGAGCCTCAAACCACCGGCTATTTAAGAACCTTTGCTAAGAAATAGAATTCGAAAAGTGTACATTTTTCTGGAAGAGGAAGACACGTCACTGTACGAGTTTTTTGGGAGAGAAAATTTTGTACAAGGTCTGCATTACTTAGTCGATATTTTCAGCCATTTAAACGAGACAAACCTGCTGCTTCAGGGACCTACAGTCATCATTATCTTAAATGCAACTGAACCTTTGAAAGATTTTTTCCGTACGCTGCCTCTTTGGAAAAGGAGAGTGGATGCAACTAACGCCGCAATTTTTTTGTTAGAAGAAGTGCTTACGCAGGATTAAGATGATGCTATGAAAAGTATAGGTATCAATACAAGTATAAAAAGTGGTATTGAAGCATCTGGAAATACTGCAGAACGTTTTTGAAGCTTACTTTTTCTCAGAACACGTTCATCAGGAGACATAGGCGCGAAGTCCATTTTTAATTGATATTAATAAGATCAATAATGAAGAAGATCTTGTTAAAGATGATCTCATTTACATGAGATCCAACGAAGTATTGTGAGTTAAATTCGATGCGAAGAATATTAGGAACTTTTGGTTCTTCATTAGGTCAAGCTTACCCTCATTTTGTTAAACGAGCCATGTCTACCCTAATACCGTTTACATTGACGTATTTTTGTGAATCCGGTTTATCACATTTAGTTTCAATTAAAACGAAATATCGTAATCGATTGAAGGTGAAAGACGACATACGTCTTCCGTTGTCAACGTCAAGTCCTCAATTGTAATTGCCCAACTTAAACAGCAGCAACGAAGGTTGCGGAGGCTTAAGTTTTCATCAATTAACTACCAAATTGTAATATACGTTCCTGGTATCTTTTAGTCCTTCCTAATAAAAACTATTTTTCATTTTCTCTGCTTTGTTTTACTACAATCCAATGCGAAAGTGGTCCGTGGGACTTTTGCAATTTTAACAGTAATGCACGACGGCAAAAAGATTGAGAAACCCTACCCTAAACTATCATAGTATCAATGTCTACTCCACAATTGATCACTGTCGACAAGACGCGAAAGATTTAACCGTAGAGAATTTTGATAAGACACGCCACCCGGCAGATGTACAACGGGAAAGTGTAAATCAAATTCCAACCCTCGTGAACAACTCCCCGTATGTACTTAATACGCGCGAGCACACGTTTGAAACGTCAAATTCGTTATCTCCTAGGGGCTTTTATCGAGATCATTATGAATCATTGAGCTAATCTCAACGACTCCCCTGAGGGATACGAGTGAAACGGATAGAAGGGGTACTTGCGTTAAGAGAAACAGAGAGAATAACCTCGTAATGTACATCATGCTCCGATGAAGGCAGTGATGACTGTATAATGCGACAACGTGCGTACGTCCGAGAGTCACCCTTTCAATACATAATATAGGTATATGTGTCGTGGGTTCGAACCATTCTGGTGGGACTCTCTTCAGAGAGTTGGGGGTGCAGAAACCTCAACAGTAACCCTCTTTCTCTCTTATTCTATTTCTCTCTCTCTCTCTCTCTCTCTCTCTCTCTCTCTCTCTCTCTCCCTCTCTCTCTCTCTCTCTCAAATCAAATCAAATCTCTCTCGTGCGCGGTCCCTGCATCTCCAAGAGCAAAACAAAGGGGTGTAGAAAGATCGAATTGGAATCTGACATTCACGATCATTGAGCGTAAATAATCTTGTCATGGGCCAGCAATTTTTACGTCGATATTCTTACACGTTCATTTTTTCAAAGACTATGTAAATCGTACAAATAAACTTCACGTAATATTTTTATGGTATAAAATTGAAGAATAAATGATTGGAGATATATTTTTTATCGAGGAAGTTGAAAATACTTTGGAGGATACATGGCTTCATAAATTCGATGATCGTATTGTTTAAAAATATGATTTATTTGATTAAATTGATGATTGCCCATTTCATCGAATTGAAACTCTGATAAAAAGTCCATATTTATTATAAATGGGCGTAGAAAATGCGAAATAAACTTATCAAGGATGTTAAGAAGATGGAATGGGGTATACCCTTTTGCGTCAACATGAAATATAATCGTTGGCCGGACGATCAACGGAAAGGACGATCCGTTAGGCGTCCCGGAAGAGGGCTGTAAAACAACCCTCGCAGTATTATATACACCGATATATATATATAGGTGTAGAGTCGAGGGATGTTGAGTCGGGTCGACCCTTTCCATCTCTACGCTGTTATACTCCTACAGCGAATGAAGTGACGAGAAAGAGAGAGAGAGAGAGTAAGAGATGGAGATGGTTCGAAACCGCGAGATTCACCACTCTCCACAGCGATTCCCTTTTGTCCCACAACGAAGCGAGAGAGCTCCCGCACCACTTTTAGAACTCATTCGAATCCTCACAGAGCCCTCGACTACTACACCCTTCTATTACATTCTCCATATAACGTATAAATATTTCGATGAACTTCTGTTATTTTGTTATTACATTGTGTATAATTTTTACACAATGTACCGACAATATCTCGTTACGTTAATTAATTCAATAACTAAATGTCTTAAAATACTGCGTAAAGTATCTACACCAGGAAACACTTGTTAATTGTTATCTTCTCTTTACAAAATTCATGAAAATTTGAATTTCAAATTGAATATTTTTTATTTTGTGTTGTAAATTTCAAAAATATATAAATTTATCTCATAATTTGTGATTACTACCGATGAAGCGCAGATCTTAAAATACATTTTGCTCCGAGGTCGTGATCTTATCCCTAATAATCTACAAATCTACAAATTATTTGAAAAAATTGTCAAAATTTGGCAGAATAGTCTTATCAAGTATTACGAAATCATTTTCTCATGTAACTCCCTCAAGATTTTTTATTTGAAATTTAACAAAGGAATTATACTGTTTCTCAGGTAAAGACGATACGTCCCTATAGTCACCCTCCCTCTCCCTCACTCGCCACATCATGAGATCGAAATCGTCCCTCTATTTCGCGTGCTTGCATTATATCTTTTACCAATCTGTGTCCGGGGCTTTCAGTGGTCTGTGAACACGCTCACTGAAAGCTGCGTGATAAATCATGGAATGTAAGAACTCTCTCGCTTCCTATACAAACGTACGAACACTTTGATATACATACACACATGCACGCGGACATATATAAACGAAAAAATAAAATATACGGATGTATATGTTCGATAGAAATACATTGATAGAAGGAAGTCTACATCTCTATGTGTATGCCTTGATATACGTTCGACCGTATATATATATATATATATATATATATATATATATATATATATAACAAGTCTCTGGTTCAATAGGCGGCATTGCCGGAGCGAATGCCATCTATACAGCCACCAGATGAGGTCTTCTAGCTTCCGCCGAGTCCGCGTGAAAGGATGCCCCAATAATATTCCATTCACCAAACCGCCCTCTCACCCTCTTCTACCCCCTACTCCATACTCCAGCTCACCCCTCCTGAGGCTCCACGGCTCAGATCCGTCCACTCCTTTCGTCGCGTTCACTACTCACTGCCAACCCCCGATTCCCTATCACCCCCGCGCGCTTCGTCGGGACCGGCCCGTGCCCATGCCGCCAAATCAACCCCCCATAACTCACCCTCAAGCCCCATCCCTTTTCCCGCGACGCCATTGATTTTTCATTCGTCGGCTTTTCAATAGTTTGTTATGAGCTTTTCCTTCGGCGACGCATTTCTATATCCTCTGTTGAAGAACATCCCCCTGCACCTCCTACCGTCCATTTCCCCTCAGCCCCGATATACAGACCCTCGATCTCGGTATACCGCGTACCTACATATAAAGCGGGCGACAATCGCCGCGGTGAATGGAAAAAGAATCAAAGTCCCAAAAACAATTGGATTTTAAACATTGCGGGAATATAATATAAAGTTTCGTATTAGTAAATGAATAATTTACCGATTATCGTTGCGATGTGAAAGAATTCGCGTAATCAATAGATTAATTGCTTAATTGATGATTTTAACGCGACGCGTTATAGATAATTGAAGAATTTAATAAGGAATGAATTAGAGAGAGCGAGAGGGAGTCACGAAAACCTCAGAGAGATAGACGATTGAGATACTCGAGAAAGCAACAAGCCCTTTTTTGGGACGCTGTGCACTAGACTTCTGCGGGATCTCTCTGTACCGACCTTTACATCGTTGGTCCTGCTGCGTCAAGGCGAAGAATGGAGATGAGGATGTAGCCGAGTATCGGCATTGTTTCCAAACAAAGCGCGCCCTGCATCCCCCCACCTCCACCCCTTCTCCGACCTCCATCATACCTCAACGTTTCCACAGCGTCGCCATTTTCCCCCCACTACTTTCTATTCTGGCTGCCCGACCAACCCATACTCGCAGTGATTCTAGAAATACCCCTCCCTCCTCCGCCCGCAACCCCACTTTTCTTCTTTCTCTCGCTGCCGCGTTTTCTCTCTACCTTTCTCTCGTTCTCTCCCTCCGCCTCGCTCTTACACACTCCATCTCTGTCCTTCTCTCTCATAGCCAACGCGGCTTTTCAGTCGTTTGACACGCAAAGAAAAGTCAGACGAGCTCGGAGCATTGTCGAGACTCTACCTTTGCTAACCCTCTCCGGCGTATCATTGTTGCCACACACCAATACTACCCCCTTCCCTATCCACTATGAGCGACCCTCTCGGAGCATGCTACCCGTTCTTTCATGAACTACAGAGCCGAGTCTTTCTCTCTCTCTCTCTCTCTCTCTCTCTCTCTCTCTCTCTCTCTCTCTCTCTCTCTCTCTCTCTCTCTCTCTCTCTTTCCTCTCTCCAGCGCGCGCGCGCGCACTTATATTGTATATAGTTGCCAACTCCGCGAACTACATTGCCCGTCAGGCGGGCTTGTACTCTTCAAATGTGCGTCTTTTTTACTTTTATGTCACGTTTCATCATTGACGATTGGACTTTCGGAGTTTTTCACGGACCAAAATTCACAATACAGGTCAAACTGAGAAAATAAAGTACATAATTTTTCGAATAATTCATTTAAAATCCGGAACCATTATTCGTCTATCAGAAATATTATAATAATTCTTACATTTCTATTGGTTGACCGAATCACTAAAATTGTGTCGGAAATCATTCTTATAATTTGAATTATTTGTTGATCGTTGTAAGAAGTGTTTAGCTCTTTTACTAAATCTACATCGTTGTATCTATCGCAAAGCCCTCACTATTACTAGGTAGGTGATAAATCCCTACTTCTCACGATTACCTTCTCTAGATAAAACGACTTTTTTCATCGCGACAACCATTAGTTGGTCCATCGGAAAATGCGCCCAAGCCTCACATATAAGACCGAAAGTGGTCGATTTCATAAATATAAAAGAGTGAGTCGAAGAGAAGGAGAATTGTTCCGTTACCGCGCATACAGAGATATATGTGGGCCGCGTATAGGATAGAGAGGGGGAAGGGTTATAATCTATTAAAAGTTTGGTAACTGCATCGTTGCGATTTGGCGAGAGAACGTCAACGAAATGAAAGTACGCGTTGTTCGTATGCGGAGCTTGAAACGACTCGAACCAGTTCGCGCGGGCGTTTTGTGTTCGAATGGTGGAGAGATTGGTGAGGTATGACGGAGCTTTGCTTCTCGAAACGACGGCAGAAGAGAAAGTCAGATAGGAAAAGTAGTGGAGTAGGTTTTGGTGGACGGTGAGGGAGAGGGTGGCAGAGGGTGCAGGCGGTTCACAAGGCAAGAGAATATGTTATATGTACTTCCCGAAGCTCGTTTGTTCGCACGTAACTGGGGGCAGGATCGTATAGAATAGACGAATTGTTCAGCGAGACAGAGGCTTTTGTCTATTTTACGTCGAGTTCCAAGGGCTTCCATTCAGAGTCGTGAAAGCTCTGAAATATATTCTCCCCGTCCTGCGTTATATATTTGTGTATGAATATATATAGGTATATTATACGAGAGTGCGTTGAGTATTTGTATGATTTCACACGTTCGTACAATCTCGATGGATTCAATATGTACTTATAAAGGTGAGTATATATGTTCGTGTGCATTACGCATATTTCTATAAGCGCGTAATTATTATATTCCCCCAAATTCACTGTTGTAAATACCAATTTTCGACACAACGATCGCTATTGTAAGCCGGTCGAGAAATTTCATTAGTTTATTAGAAAGTGAATTTTTATTCGAGCGCGTATTTCAACGGTTCGTTGAACTTTTTAATGAAGAACGAGAGAATCCGAAAGAATCCGGAATATAATATTGTGCGGTATTAGTTGAGATTACAGGCGCCGTGTATAAAATTTGCTAGCATCGGCAGTTGCCGAGCGGCGGTCAATTAAACAATTTAATAGATCGGCTATTTTTATATGACGATAAAGTACAAAACAATCCAAAGAAAGAAAGAAAGATATTCAGGATGAGAAAATCGATGATAAAGAAAACAACCAAACGGAAAAATACATCTACGCTGCTCAAAAAAATAAAAGGATGAACTTTATCCGTTCTAATAAGATTCTTTATTTGTAGGTAGCCCGATTTAAGCCTAAACCCCGAACTTCGATTCCATTCTTAATGCGGGAATGAAAATAAGCAATATGATTTCTTTTCCGCGATCTTTGCAACATGAATAAAAAATTATATTTTTTGCTTCAAGTTCAAAATCTGCCGAAGAAATAGGCTTACACAAACTTTGAAACACTAAAAATAAAGTCAAATGATTGAGCTTTTGAATGCTCTTAGTGGAATCTTAGCTCCAGTTTTTTTTTTTATTTCGGTAGGTAACTCTATTTCTTCAAATGGTATTGAACCTTAAAACGAAAAGTATAATTCGTGATGTACGTGATTATAAGTCAATAAAAACAATCGTATTGCAACAAATGAAATATAATATTTTAGCTAAAACTCTACATTTTTCAATTCGAATCGAAAATTACAGCGAGGTTTTTTTTTCTTGAAATGTAACAGACAAAGCTAGACGAACAAAATTAAAGGATATTTTTTTTCACATTATTTTGAGACATATAACTTCATAAAATCCCAACAACAATAAATCTCTCAAAAAATGTTACAGAAGAGTTTGCAGGATTCAGATTTTTATTTAATCGCATACGATGGATACGGCCGAAATAACGGGCTGTTAAAACTTGACAATTTTATTAAAGATGGACAAAATGTCTGCAATTTTTTAGAGCAGTATATTTTTGAATTGTAAATCGTGATTTAAAAAATCATGCGTTACACTGTCGGCAAACAATAAACAAAAATTAAATAAACAATGACGATGCGCAGAAAAGTTTTTTTTTCAATCAAAATATGATGAGAATCAAGAAAAGTTGGCGGCACGTGCCAACGAGGTGATAGAAATGGTAGAGAAGGGATCGAAATCGCCCTATGGTTTAGAGCAAAAGGGGCGGGAGAGGTGGCGCCGGGATAGCTTCAACGGAAACAACTCCGATGTAGGGAAAGGGTGCACTCTACGATCGCCCTTACACCCCTCCACTCCCTCTCCCCCTCGCTCCCTCTCTCTCTCTCTCTCTCTCTCTCTCGCTCTCTCTCTCTCTCTCTCTCTCTCTCCCTCTCTCCCTCCCTCCCTTTCACCCCTCCCCTCTCTCATTCGTATCCACACGTATATATGCAGTGTGTCTGCGCGTATGTACGCAGTCATACATATAACGTACACAGGATGGGTGGGCGTATCGGTTAAGTGGGGGAAATTGTAAAACAATGAGGCGTCGTGGGGATGATAGCAAGGGGGTAGCCGGGAAAAGGAGGGGTAACAATGTGAGGGACAATAGGCCTGATAATGTGCCAGAGAATGGACGCATAGACAAAAGAGTCGAATAAGGGCGCAAGAGCGAGAGAGAGAGAGAGAGAGAAAGAGAGGGAGTCGATGTGTATGAGCAAGCGATCTACCGTTACGAGGACACAGTGCCGTAGTAGAACGTACTGGCAGTATAGTAGTCGTAGCGCGGTGGCTGTGTGAGCTTCTATTTCAACCAACTACCTGCCACGTACTTCGTAGCATATACGATCGTAGGCTGGTTTGTATTCCCGATACAAACGCTCCGGACATCGGAGGGTTCGAATGTGCCAAGATATACAGTACGCATGCCATACGTACTGCTAGTTTCAAGCAAGGATGAACAGATTAGATTGAAAAATAATGAAAAGGGTCAGTGACGTACTTAATAATTGATTCGCATGAAAAAATCATCATAAACATTATTGTATTCACGACTGAAAACAAAAATCACAATTTAAGAACGATTAGCAGCAGTTTTGCTGTTAGACAAATTTGGTATTTAGATTATATTGAGAATAACTTTGATCCCATAATCATTGGTTTGTAGAGCTTTAATAGTAGAAAATAGCAAATAATAATAATTTTTACGATTATTAATATTATAATTATTGGTAGAAATCTTATTTTTATTATCATCAGTATACCAATATTATTTAAAAATATTAACATTCGCCAAATAATTCGTGAACATTTTTCATTCCAGTTTTGATATTCACTGCAGCTTGACATTTTACGATATGGAAGGTAGGGAAAGAATAAGAAAACAAATGGTGACAAAAGAGAAAGAAATTCATGTAAAATGGAGAGCCAGGGAAATTCGAGTCGAACCGGGGATAAGGAAGGAGAAAGGGTGAGAGAAAGTTAGATATACCGTTCGGCTGGCGGAAACCGGTGAGTCAAGAGGGAGGCAGTGAAAGCTTTCTGGGCATCCGAGGTATGTCGAACGGTCGTACACCTGTTGTTTCGAACCACCCATAACGTTCGCACCCGGTTCAGACCTTACCATACGACCCCAAATACATACGACGTGTGAGCCAACTTGCGTATATATCAGACCCACGGCAATTAACAAAAAATTATAAATTCATAAAAAAAAATCTGACAACAAGATGAAAAATTGGAACAAGTAATCTTTATGTAATAAGTCAAATTTATGTAATATAAAAATGTTCACTTTGTTATGTGATAATTAGATAATAACTTAATGCAAACCTCTCAGACCGGGAGTCGTTGTATTAGCAAGGAGCAGAGTATATAGTGGGGGAGAGCGGATCGACTGCAGCGCTCGCAGTAGACAATTTAAGCGTTAAATCTTGCTCGTTTTGTGAATAAGTAAGTGCAAAATATTTAAAAAATGGTGCATAATCGTTGTTGTGTGGTCAATTGCAAAAATAAAGGCAGAAATAGTAACTCCAAATTTTATACTTTTTCGACTGCTAGTTGGAAATTAGAGCAAAGAAAAAAATAGATCAATGCAGTTAGGAGACAAAAGTAAGTAATGTATAACCAAACTTCGCAACGCGTTTACTGAGAATGACAGTTTTGCTGCGCGAAGTACAAAATAATTACAAAAAATTATATTTGCGTCAGTGTTTAATAAAATAATATGTCGATAGTCCTGAAGGATCACCGTAGATTTCCAAACCAACAGATTGCATTTATAGTGGTCATTTTGTTGGAGTCAGAAAATCAGAAGCGCAGTCAAGTCCAAGCTACATCCCGACAATATTTCCTTCAATTTACAAACAATCAAAAATAAGTAAATGAGAACACAGCTGTAAACAGGTATATAGTTTTTAATAATTAATAGTTTACGATATTGTAATAATAAAAAGCAACAGCTTAGGAAATAAATTTTGTTTGCATATGGTTACAGACATAAACGTTTCATAAATCGGAGAATAGCACCCAAAAACACAATCTCACCAATAAGTAGGTACCGATACTGGTGTAATCCCAGGAAATAACGAAACTACAAGTGAAATAATGGATCCAATTGATTCTGTTATCATTATAGAAGAGCAAGTGGATAAAGATTGGATAAAGAGTGGATAAAGTTAATTTTTTTTTCAATACAAATGAACCTGGAAAAACATTTATTTGTAATAGATACATGTATCTTAATTAAAATTACAATTCCATCCACAGTTGATAATCGCGTTTATTGTTATTCCCACTATAAAAAACCTTTTACTGCGAAGGTTCTTATTGGAATTACTCCTGGAGGTTTTATTTGTTTAAAATCTAAAGTAGCTGGAGGAAGGAGATCTGATTCTCAATTATCAATCGAATCTGGATTATTAAATGAATTGGAGGAAGGTTATGGTGTTCTAGCCGACAAAGGATTTCCAGAAATAAAAGCAACAATCAATCAAAGTAGAAAAAAAATTATGATTGTAATGCCACCATTTTTAGAAAAAAAAAAAAGAATTTTCTAGAGCAGCAACCAAAGAAACGTATCACGTAGCCAGAGTAAGAATCCACGTTGAAAAAATTATGCAACGGCTACGGCTCCATTCAATTTTGAATAAAATTACCGATAATTTATTTCATTGCATCGATGATATTTTACACATTTGTTGCATCTTGGTTAATCTGTAGCCACCTATAATTGCGAATAAAGAAAAGGCAGACGAATGAACGATCAAATGGATTGACAACTTTGTATATAATATATATACTGTAAAATAAGACTTCTTAAGTTTCTCGTATGTTTAATAAATGACACTTTATTCCAATAAATTCTCTTTTTTTAAGTTTTGTAATACTACAACAAATTTTATAGGTTTGGTCTTAGCATTTTTTATTTTCATAGTTATTATAAACATTAAAGATATGACTGAAACAATATTAAGTAATTAAATGAATTATTAAAGCATTTTTGTATCACGATCAGTATCATAACGACGATTATTCTTTTCATTGTACGCTTTACCTTTACTTGAAATTACTATTTGGACCTCTTCTTGTGTTACATTTTTTTTTATATATCTATCTTATTAATTAGATATCTTATTGGTTATATTAACTTCCCTAAAGGTTCGTTTACAACACAATCCAATGTTATCGTTGGTAGTTTTGTTAGTTTTTTTCAGTAAACGCTAAATACGTTGCAGGTAAATAATGGTTGAAGTAAACATTTTCGCCACTTACAAGGAACATTACTTAAGTGTGCCCATCCTTTTTTGTTGAAATTTTCGTATGTGGTAGAGTATCGAAAACTAAGCTATACGTCTTTTTTTTATCGGCGGAAAAACAGTTTTAGGGGGTGAAACACACCTTCAAAAATTGGGGTTTTTTTCATTTTTTGGCGATAACTTTTTAACGGTACGAGATATTAAAAATATTCAAATTGCAATAAGCCCTATTTGTTTACGTACTATACATTGGAGTTGAGAGGCATACCAATAACAATATATTTCATGTTGTTTATTGCAAAATTCGAATTTTTTCATACGTATCTCCAAGAATTTTTAATCGA